>CATIWM010350489.1:0-31782 GCA_949671775.1 Mallotus repandus | reverse complement strand
TTTCTTTTTCGATCTTCATCTCTACTTTCCTCTCTTCTTGTAGGTCAGCATTGCCTCTGTCACCATTGCCATGTAAGTTTGTTATTTTTTTTAAAGAAATTTTAGTATTTTTGGTTAATCGGTTGATAATTTTTGCTTTATTTTCTCCCTTTTATCAGTTGATAGTGGATCTTGATTATCTATATATTATTGTTTATGTTAATTATTTTCCTTTTCTTGATCTTGGGCAAGTAAACACTTGTACAGCTGAAATTTATCATTTTTTTTATGTGTTTAGCTTTATAGTTTTTGTTTTTGTAATAGATCACATAATCATTGCTCAGGTTCTTGAAATACCCTATTTTACCAGCCTGGTACTAATTTAGCTTTGTATTTGAGATTTGATATTATCTTATATAATTATTGCTATTTAAGGAGATTAAAATGCCTTGTCAAATTGCCGAAGGCTACAATGGTTGAAATTGTTTATTGTTCGTCCTAATTGACTTGTTCTTTGTATGTATCCAGCTGCTATACAAGTAAACTTGGAATGAGTTGATGAGGTACAATTGAAATTGCTTGTAAGATTGTTGTGTTTGCTACTATGTTTGATTATTTTGTGCATATGATGGTTTGCTGCAATTCCATGTTGTATGCTGGTAAAGGTGATTAATGCATTATTACTGCTGTTTTCATGAGCTCACTTAATGAGCTTGAGCCCTTCTTTCTCCAGCTTTGCGCATTTGTCTAATTAAACAAGGTTATGAATAGATTAATCTTATTATGGTAAATTCATATATTGTATGTGCTTAAAGAGTTCTTTTGGCTTTCCATAGATGGAGAATAATAGCAGTAACAATGGGGGGCAGCGTTTCCGTAGAATACCTCGTCAATCACTTGCTCATCTCAAGCTGGACCCATTGGTGAGTCTTTCTTTGATATCATTATCATGTCAATATATATATATATATATATATATAGCTTAATATAAGTGGGTGTATATATTTATGTATATTACTTGATTGATTTAAATGACAAATCCTATGTATGGATGCATTGTTCTTGGTTTAGTTTTTGCTCTTTTTAATGTAAAGAGTTCAAACCTCGATATTTCTTTGCCCCTTCCTTGTATCAGAATCTATTTATTTGTTTTGTAATTATTTCTAAACTTACATGGATGAGACCTTATTCAGATTCAAATGAAAAAGTCACATAGTGACATGAATTTGATTCCATGAATTTTTTTGATCTCAGCTCTTTATATTTTTTTCAGTTGATTTAAAATGATATATCGTGGATGCATTGTTCTTGGTTCAGTGGTTGTACTTATAGCTTAAGAGTTCAAACCTTGACGTTCCTTTCCCCTTCCTCATAATCGAAATTTATTTATTTGTTTAATATTTATTTTTAAACTTAAATAGATGATACCTTATTCAGATGAAATTATGGCAAACATTAGAGTTTTAAATGTCAAGAATTTGATCCATGGATTTATTTGGTCTCAGCTCTTTATCTTTTAACAGATTTCTTTTCCTCTCACAAATTAAGCACATTTCAACTCTTAGTTTGGGGCTGGATATCATTGTTCCTCCACTTTTGGAGCATTTGATTTTGTAAGTTTTTTTTTTTTTTTTGAAGTTACCACAATACTGCATGTTTGTTCATGACATCTCTGAGGTAAGGGAAAATGTAATGATGTGCAAGATATTATGGCTTTATAATCAGCAATGGTTCCACTTTAGTTATCAAAGTACTTGTTCTCTCTTTTTTGGTCCCAATTTTCTTTTGCTATTTCTCTCATGGCAGATGATATATTATCCACATGAATTTACAAGTGGGGCAAACTTAGTATTGATTTGACTATATTATTTGTTTGTGCCTTTGCTTGGTTAATTTGCCAATTTAAACAAAATATTCCTGGATCGATGCTATCGGCAGTTGTATTGTGGAGTTATTATTAATGTGAAATGATTAATTGCTCAATTGGGAATAGCACAGGATTTTAATAATGAAATTTGTTTTTATTTTTCAGCTTGATGAAAATCTAGATCAGTGGCCTCATCTTAATGAACTTATCCAATGTTATAGAGCTGATTGGGTAAAGGATGAAAACAAATATGGTCACTTTGAAAGCATTGCTCCGGTATCTTTTCAGAATCAGATTTTTGAAGGGCCTGATACTGATATTGAGACTGGTAAGGTTCAGATAAATGTTATGTAATCTACTTGTCCTTAAATGACCCCACCAACTCCCATGAAATTCTCTTTGTTCTCATGATATATTCAACTACAATAAAGTGAACAAATTGACGTTAATTGTGAGTTCTATACTTGGACACTCAATGTTTATGGCATTCCCTTGATATTTCTGCAGAAATGCAGCTTGCCAATTCAAGACGAACTAAGGCTGAAGATATTACTGATGATGACATCCCAAGCACTTCTGGAAGGCAATTCATGGAGGCCACCTCTGACTTGTCACATTCACATGTTTCAAAGGTTGTACTGGTTGTCTGTTTTTTATGCTTTGTTTTCTTTCTTTTTTTTTTTTTTTTTTTTTTTGAGATTAGTCTAACTTCATCATGTGATTATTCTTGTTTCATACTTTTTTAGTTGAGTCAAGTGCTCATCTCACTAGCTTTTCTTTATAGTGAAATTTCAGTATTTTGCCTCCTTTTCATTTATCATAATGATGTGCTTGCAGCATTTTGGTCATTCTCCTCTCCCTGCATATGAACCAGCTTTTGATTGGGAAAATGAAAGGTCAATGATATTTGGCCAGAGGATTCCAGAAACTGCAATGGCACCATTTGGCAGGTTTTTGGATATCAGGCATTTAACTTGTTTCTTAGTGAATTCTTATTTTCTTTGTGGTTTCTTACTTTTTATTGGGTATGGAGTGGATCAGGGGATTGAAGATCTCTGTGAAAGTGCTTTCACTTTCATTTCAAGCAGGACTTGTCGGTGAGTGATAATATCATGTATGAAGCTGTCTGATCAATGATTTGCTTTTTCTGATACTTTGTGTCAATTCATAACTAACGATGGGTGTTGGCTTTAAAATACTAACTAATATTTTAATTATCGGTAAAGAAATTATGTGCAACAAAATATTTTTTCTTGGACATTTTTCCATAGTTTCATGCAATATAAAGAACAGATGCATAACTATGCAATTTCATTTTATTTTATGGTAAATAGACAACACATACTATTTGCAATAATCCTAGATCGTAAAACTAGTATATATTCAAATTTTCAATGTAGATGCTTCTATATTCTTTCAAATTTTCAATGTAGATGCTTCTATATTCTTACTTGTTTTCCATTTTCCCCCTTTCTTCGTCGTCTTCTTCTTCTTCTTTTATATATTTATATATTATTGTTGTTTTTTTTTCGATTTTTGACTTTGTGTTCTCTATCTCAGAGCCATTCTATGGTACTATTTGCATATATAATAAAGAGAGAAGAGAAAAGCTTTCAGAGGACTTTTATTTTTCTGTGGTGCCAACAGACATGCAAGATGTAAGCTATCAAACCAATTTAGGATTTTGAGTTAATTACTCTAGCCTCCCTAAGGTTTGGTCTAATGCACTAGGACATCATAGTCATTTCCAAAATATACTATGACCTCTCTGAGGTTTGCTCTGTTAACCATAACTGCCTAAGTGTTTAATTTACGGTTAAATGGGTCTAATGAAAAATAAAAAATTCTATTTGGTCCATGAACTTTTATTACAATATTAAATTGGCTGTAAGTAAGATCTTTTGTTTGGATTAAGATAGCTTTTTTCTTTTTTTTTTTTTGACTCAATGTCTTTGCAATATTAAAAAAATAATAATAAGAAACAAACATTTTTTTTAGAAAATAATTTTTATTCACCTTCTTAAATTAATTGCATTTTTTATATAATATTCTAAACATTATATAAAAATATTCGTCTTATTTTATAGCATATATAATACATATTTAATTTAATTAATATTTTTATAATGATATATGAGTTAAAAATAAGAAAAAATCTACCTCATGATTAAAATTTATTTTTGAATGAATTTAATATTTCATTAAATGTTCAGGGACCAGATAAACTTATATGTGTATATATATATATATATATATATACATTTTCCAGTTTGGCCCTTTTAATTATAAATTAAATGGTCAGTGAGGTAGCAGTTTAATAGAACCAACCTCAGAGAGGTTGTAGTATATTTTGAAAATGACAAGGATGTACTTGTGTATCTGGCCAAACCTCAGGGGGGCTACAGTGACTGACCCTAGGACTTTTTTTGGGGATTATTACTGCAAAAGATATATGGTATGGGAGGCTATTTTCAATTAATGTTCTAATGCTGTAAGCATATCAATTTAATCATTGGGAATTTGTACTTGTAATATCTGCTATTCTACTTTTTGTTTCACATGGTTTGAGATTTTAGTTACTCAGACAATGATCTTTGATTATGGATTATATGAAAGATATGACATCTGGGAAGATTTTTGAGAGGAGTTCTAAAGCTAAACCTAATATTTTAGATGTAATTCCTATAATGATGGTAATAATTGTTTACAAAGTTCATAAGTAAAATCTATTCTGGCTGATGGGATTTTTTAATATGTTATTTACTGTTCTTATAAAGAAATTGGTTGAATTTTGATTAAGAAAATATTGGGGTTTGGATTCAAATCCCTGAATTGTTCAAAAATAAAACTGGAATGTTCTAAATATTAAAACTTTACTTGAAATTGAACCCAATCCTTTGTGGAAACTTAGACTAGTTTTGCGTTGTTTTATTAATTACGTATTTCTTAGTAATTTTGTTCTCAATATTGGCAGGCAAAAATTTCATGTGAACCTCATGGTATTTTCTATTTAGATGCTCCATCAGCATCAGTTTGCCTGTTGATCCAGCTAGAGAAGCCTGCTACAGAAGAAGGAGGGGTTACTCCTTCCGTTTATTCACGTAAAGAACCTGTACGTTGGAATTAATCCTTACATTTATAGATTACATGATGTACATATCTTTTTTTTTTTTCCATTCTTATTTGACACATTGATTTCATTTGCATAAATTTGTAATGTTGTTGGCTTGTTGGTCATTTTTTTTATAGTGTGCTTATGCACTAGTCAGTCCTCTTCTCTGCATTTTCTTGTGGCTGAACTTGTTTATGACTTAAAAATTTGGGCCTCAGTGATTCATGTGATAGATGATTGTCTCAAATTTTTGTGGAGCAGCATATTTAATCAGATCTAAAACAATATCATTGTTTTTAGTTTATTTCATATTGAAACAACTTATAGTGTGAAAGAAAGACAATTGAGATTTAAGAAATGAGTATGTCAGTTCTCCTAGCACTTTTATATAATGCCTATTTCTGGAGTACATATGAAAGATGCTTCATTTATTGTACTTTGTAAGGATTGCATCTTAATTTCTAAGCTCCCAAAGGTTGGAAGAAATAAAAATAAAAAAATAATGCAAATGCTCTAGTATCTGTTTGGTTCAGCATCTGCACAGCTGCTAGCGGCTTGGAGTCAGCGGTCAACAATTGACAGCCAGCAGATGTTATTAACATGAAGCATCTGTTATTTAGTGATTGAAATTAAATTTAGTATACATATATTGGCAAATGAATTACAAACAATTACAACATGTACAAAAAAAAATATAGATAATTTTTATGCATGAGTTTTTTTTTTTTCTTTGTTGTATCAACCTCATTTTTTTTGAGTTCAAATGCTAGAGCTTTAGCTTTAGGGAAAAAAAAAGTGGTGTATAGTTATATCTGTGAAATGGCAGCTTTTGAACTGTTAACCACTAGGTTTTAGAAAATCGTATCAAACACCCTAAATTCAGTGGTTGATATATTAAGTGTTAACTATCATCCTGAACTGCTAAACAAAATGAGGCCTTAGTGTTAATGAGCACAGTAGCCCTAATTTACTCCTTGAACATACCATCATATAATTTTTTAGTGGTCTTACTTTGACTAGAATTTGTTAGGTTTAAATGAGGGTACAAGCTTTGATGGACATTATGGGTTAGTTAAGTGCAACACAAATGATATTATTTTCAGCTTTCTTATAATAAATCAATGGCTAAATCGAAACATTAAAAAAAAGAATGCAAAATTAATAAGGCTCAGTGTGACATTGGCTGTATGTGCTCAAAAAAAAAAAAAAAAAAAACATTGGCTGTATTGACTTATTTGGAAAATTGGGTTTTTGAGTCATTTAGAATTGGCATGTTAGAATTGTTGTGATGAATTGTCAGAGTAATTTTCAGAATAAAATTTCTTCCATATGATCCTCACATTCCATCCGTTTGAGCAGGTGCCTTTGAGTGAGAGAGAGAAGCAGAAATTGCAGGTGTGGTCTCGTATTATGCCTTATAGGCAATCCTTTGCTTGGGCTATAGTTCCATTATTTGATAACAGTGTTGGAGCAACTTCTGGAGGACCTGCTTCACCAAGCAGCCCACTTGCTCCAAGTGTATCTGGCTCAAGTTCCCATGAGGGTGTATTTGAGCCTGGGGCAAATATTACACTAGATGGGAAGTTGGGTTATTCAAATGGAAGCTCAATTGTGGTGGAAATTTCAAACTTAAATAAAGTCAAAGAAAGCTATACAGAAGACTCTCTTCAGGTATTATGTTAGGATCTGCTACTGATATTTTTATGCATTCTTTTAATATTTTCACCATTTGTTTATTAGAATTCTCTCTATTGTTTAGTGTAAATTGTTCCCTTCTGTGTTAACTATGTTCATTTTTGGTATATTTAAGTGCTTTTAATTTCTGTTTAGAGTCAAAGCCTCCTTATTTTCAATGTTTAGCCAACCTGCCAATCTTGTGTCAATGTCTTGGTAGCCTCGTGATGCAACCCTAAAATTTAGAACAGAACATGGATAAAAATTAGACTTGGAATCTGTGTAATTGAAGTCTGCCTGCATGAACAGTAGTCCTGAGAATTCTATCATGCATGGAATTCTAATAGTTCAGCTAAATATTCCCATTATGTTTGATGCCACTGTTTGTCATTCATGTGCTTCATCATACTAACGGCTGTGACTATTTATGTGCATAGTATTTAGGTATTCTTTGTTATTATTTGCCACAAGCTGATTCTTGATTGTGAGTAAGTTGGGGCAATTTGAGTTTTATAGGAGGATAAAATAATAAAAAATCTTGTGGCAAGAGTATTGTTCACAAGATATCTGTTCCTTCTCCATTTAATCCTGCAATAACTTCTCTTCTTTGATGTATCCTAATTGATATTGCAGTCTAATGAATGTTGCTTCATGAAATTGTTGTATTTTTTATATGCATGCTCTCAAGAACTACCCTGCATTCTTCTGAATATGTTTTTGAGGGATCCTTTTTCTGTATATTGACAATGAATTGTTTATTTATCATTTAGATTGTAAAGGGTGCTTCTGTGTTTCTCTTACCGTTCGCATTGGTTGTTTCCTTCAAAAAATATGCAGGATCCTAAAGGTAAAGTTCATAAACCCGTCAAAGGTGTTCTCAGACTAGAAATTGAGAAGCACCCAACAGGTCATTCGGACTTGGAAAACCTGTCGGAAAGTGGCAGCATGACAAATGAGTCCATTGACCCTGGAGACAGGGTTAATGATTCCACATTTTCAAAATCCCCTAGCAATGGCTCCAGTTGGCCTCAGACTAGCAGCTCCAAGCGGAATATAATTGACGGGAAAGAAAGTACTGGAAATAGTCCAAGTGCTCATGGAAATCCTGAGCTGAGTTCTGATGGTGTAAGCTTGCTCCACCTTCTTTATTGTTATGGTTCTCTAAGCACAGATATCACTTTAGAATGTTAACTTATGTTTGTGATTTGTGTGATGCTTCCCATCCAATTTGATGGTTCCCTCTTTTAAATGAAGCCTTTAGAAATGCATAAAAACATAAGTGATGTGCATTTGCGGATTTCTCTTTTCAGTAATACAATGGTTGATTTTATTTTGAAGTCTTTAACTTATTTTTGGGGGTGGGGGGCTAGGGATTGATTGCGAAGTCTTTATATTTAAAATTTACGCTTTTAAATACTTTTTTTGCCCCTTTGTTGATCTATTGGCTCCACTTATTCTAAAGACGTAGGCTATAATCACATGGAATGGAGAAAGAGAGTCCATATAGCTGATCCCAATTAACTTTTGGATTAAGGCTTAGTTGAGTTGAGTTGAAACCATTAACAATGGTCTTGAAGAGTTTCATTCTGATTGACACTACACATATAAAAATTTACCTCAAGAAAAACTGTCCTTGGAATTTGCAATCAAATTAAACTGGAAAGGCTCTTGAAACTTAAAATTTTTGCTGTGTTTTGCTGTGTAAACTGAAGAAATCACAGCAACCTCTCTTTAACCTTCACCATAGAGATTCATGTTCTCTTTAAAATCTGAAGTTTCAAAAAATGGTTTAAGGAAATAGCATCATATGTTTGCTCCGCAGGTCTACAACAGGATCCCTCTAAATGTTCAGTTTCGTTGTTAAGTCTCTAAATGCTTCACATGAGTAGCATGGTTCTAGAACCAATAGGGACACATGATTTGATGATTATAAAGGGAAAAAAAGAGAATGAAAATGCAAGGCCCAAAAAAAAAAAAAAAATACAACACATGATATAAAGGGGAAAATAGGTAAGGAAAACTAAAGGCCCAACCAATGAGAAAAGGCGGAAAAAACTTGTGCACATAATTTCTCTCAAAATGTAAGAGGACTATGGTACTGAAAATTTTACTTGAATGCATTGATTCATTATTCTTATTTTTATTTTCAATAATGGATTGCATCTTTTCGGATGTCCTACAAATATTTTTAGTTGCTATAAAAGCATTGTTTTCCTTTTCATGTAATTTTATTGTTTGAATTGGCTTTTAAGTACATCAAATTCTTTTAGTCACACAATTACACTTTATTCAAGGTTGTGCTACCAGTTTCAACTTCACCAAATGTCTTATTGATGGCATGTCCTTGTATTTTCTTTCCAAACTAAATGCCTGGCTCTGCTTCTGATTAGTGTTTAGATAGAGTGTGTGGTTCCAGAGTTACTCATCCTAAAATACTGCATTCCTGTATTTAAAAGGAAAGAAATGAGTAAAAGAGGAATCTTGTTTTGGTTGGTTTAGATTTGGAGGATAGGTTTTAGACTTAGAGTAGTTCATAACTTCATGTAGCTAAAAAACAAAAAATTAAAAAGAATAAATTTCTTATTTCAATCCCTCTTATGACTTTTTTGTGTAGTCTGGGGGAAGGGTGAGAGCTAAGAAAGCCTCTCTAAATTTCATAGCAGCCTAGCTAAGGACTCTGTTTTTAGTCTAGTCAATAAACTTCTGCTTACGCGCATGCTATTGTAGAGTCTAAATGGTTATATTAATTGACATGCAGTTCCAAGCTTTTGACTTCCGTACAACAATGCGAAATGAGCCTTTCTTGCAGCTTTTTCATTGCTTGTATGTTTACCCGTTAACTGTTACTTTGAGTCGAAAGAGGAATTTGTTCATACGAGTGGAACTAAGAAAGGATGATGCAGATGTTCGTAGACAGCCTTTGGAGGTGATGTGCAATATGCTTTAGATATTTAAGCATTTTGCTTTTGAAATTTTGTTGACTTACTTTCATATATTGACTACAATTACCAGGCAATGTATCCAAGGGAGCCAGGAGCATCACTCCAAAAATGGGCTCACACAGAGGTTGCTGTTGGGGCTAGAGTGGCCTGCTACCACGATGAGATTAAACTATCTCTTTCTGCCACATGGACACCTTTTCATCATCTCTTGTTTACTTTCTTCCATGTTGATCTTCAGACAAAGTTGGAAGCTCCGAAGCCAGTAAGTGTCATTTGTAAAATCTTTTTCATGCAAAGTTGCGCTTGCATACTGATAACTTAATATTACAGTTCTGTCGCTGCTGGTGGAATCTACTTTTCATGATGAAGTACAGTTGTATAACATTTTAACTTTTAGAACTGTAAATGGAAAGTTTGCCTAAGTTCAGTTTAACTTTTGGTTGTTAATTATTTTTAGCTGTAATTATCATTTTTACTGATTCCTATGTGTTATAAGTTATATTTTAGTAGATAGTTAAGTACCATATCTAATCCTCCTTTGAAGTTAAAAAGACAAACCATTTCAAATGACCTTTCTCTTTGCCTTTTGATGTGTTGTCCTTTGACTACAACAAGACAAGAAAAAGGGAGAAAACTAAGTTAACCTTGGTAGTCCATACTCTATAGCCTAGTGCTGAGAATCCAGCATCTTGTAGATATAAAATTCACCAGCCTTGAAATTTTCCACAATCAGTTCAAGTTTGGTCATTGATGCCATCAAGAGACTTATTTCTGTTTTTTTGTATTTGGAAAATGCCTTTCATATACTATCATTAGAATTCAAAGGTTTAGAACTTTAGCTTTACAAAGCACCTGTATTAAGTTGTTGCTGTTTTGGAACGTTTTGGGCCTGAATTACCTGACAAGAAGAGTTGGCTAGATCATAGCAAGATACTGGTTGCTGGGAGAATTTGATCAAGTATTGCAGTAGAGATTGACTTGCTTTGGTTCTTGTAGCCTAACTCAAAATGAAACTCGTACTCTTTCCTCTGTAGTTCTTATATTATGGGCTTAGATTCACGTCATCTCTGGATTCTTCTGGTAGACTGATGGGGGATCTGATACAAAATTTTATCTAATTTGGTTTTGTCTTTCATTACTTGTCAATGTTCCATTTGTGGGCTGCTAATGCATTGCCTTGTATATCATATTGAACTGACATTCCTTCAATTTTTTTTTTCTCAGGTGATAATTGGATATGCAGCTCTTCCGCTATCTACACATGACCAGTATGGAAATGGCTTTAACTCTTTTTTTTCTTATTTATTTATAAAACAAAAATACTAATGATACAATGCTTATTTTCCTATATTTTATTTATTCTTTTTCTTTGGGTGATGTTTGCTTTTCGTTAAATAGATACCATGCTTTATGAATTTCTTAGATGTTGGTTTGTGGATGCTTACCTGCTTAAACCCAGAGTGAGTTGATGATCGTTACAAAGTAGTATCCTGTCATTATAATATTCTGAATATTGTCCTTACTTTTAAGGTTATCTTGTATGATTCTTTGATAATATCTTTGTACTGTAGACATATGACAAACTAAAAAAACACTGGTTATCAGCATAAACTTTGACTTACTATTAATTAGTACACAGTATGCATGCTCAAGAACTTGCAAAAGTGTGCTATTCTCAGATGATTGTTTGAGGTATAAGCTTGTCCTACAATCTGAAAGAAGAATTTGGATTCTTGCGATAAGTTCAGGACTGCTATCTTGATGTTATGAAATTGGCTTTGTGTTGTGCACTTTTAAACTTCCCAGAAGTTTCAGCTATTTTTATCTTGAAGTACCATTTTTGTCTAATGGGCACTAGGAGGCTTAAGAGGTTCAGTGGTTCTAATTATATTCAGGTTGAGATCTGAAATTTCTTTGCCAATCATGAAAGAGCTGGTTCCACATTATCTCCAGGATATTGGCAAGGTGCGTTTAAATGGCAATATTTGTTGCATAATGTCTATATTAGTTCTTTCTTGTTTCACTATCCAATTTTACTCTTTATATGGTATTTTTTGTGGTCCACATATTTTTGAACTGGGCATGACTATTTTCTTCTTTTGTTTTTTTTTTCTTTTTGTAGGAGAGGCTGGATTACCTGGAGGATGGAAAAAATGTTTTTAGATTGCGCTTGAGACTTTGTTCATCCTTGTATCCTATTAATGAGCGCATCAGAGATTTTTTCCTTGAATATGATAGGCACACCCTTCGAACTAGTCCTCCATGGGGTTCAGAACTTCTGGAGGTATGATTTTGCATTATTTTATTACTTTTTAGGCCTCCTTATGTTTATAACTTGTTTTCCTTCATAAACTCTTCACTTCTGTAAAAGTTTTACAACATAGATTGCTGTTGATAAAGTGAGAATGACAAACAGGTGTCAACTCTTTATTTCAATTTATTTAAGTACCACAAACAATGACGAATAGGTGTCAATTGCCATTTTTTATAAAGTGAGAATTAAAGGCGACCGGGGTATTTTTCTCTCTTTTTGGAGTTGTCTTGTGACCCGTCAGCCAAAGGTCAAATTGAAGTTCTGAAAGGCACAGATGCTTGGACAAATTTTTGTTAATGCTTCTTCTGCACTGAAGGCACATTCTTTTATGCTTTTTAGTTTTCCTGCTGTTTGTCATGGATTAAACAGTGGAAACATGAAATACTTTTTCCTAAGTCTCAAAAGGGTTGACGCTAGTTGAGTCACCAAGAAAGCATCTATCAGAAAACAATAGATTTTTAAATAGATTGATGTTTTGCTGAAATGGTGTCTTAGTATATATGTGTGTGTGTGCGCACGCGCTCATGTGTATGCATATAACATTTCTTTACTTTTAGAGAAAGTCCCTTTTACACTGCATATGAACTGTTGTTTAAAGAAATAAATATGCATTTGTAGGCCAAAGTAGCAAGGATTCTTATAGCATGCAATAGGGTGTAGATGCTATATACATGCAGGTTAAGAATTCACTTGAAATGATCTTATGCAGGCAATTAACAGTTTAAAGAATGTTGATTCCACTGCCTTGCTCCAGTTTCTTCACCCTATTCTGAATATGCTTCTCCATCTCATTGGCAGTGGTGGAGAAACTCTACAGGTACCTTTGTGGCTCGTGCTGGTGCATTAGCATGGATATTTCTTATTCTTGAACTTGTATTTTATATTATATTTGAGGTGATTTTTAGTCTGTGGTACTGTTGCTGGGGCATTTTGTTGTTGGTCTTCCATTTTTGCCATCTGTGGGTTCTTAACTTGGTTGTGTGCTGTCATCACATTCTTTCTTTCAGGTTGCAGCCTTCAGAGCAATGGTCAATATCTTAACTAGGTGTGCTTCTTACTCATATTTAATAAGTTCTCCGTTGAATAAATTATAATTGATCATTTTTAGACCTGATCATTGGGCTGGGTACCTGTCCAACCTGGCCTGACCCATCCAGGCATGGGCATAGGTTGCAAAGTCCAAGCCTGCTTGACCT
This sequence comes from Mallotus repandus, assembly GCA_949671775.1. NCBI lineage: Eukaryota > Viridiplantae > Streptophyta > Magnoliopsida > Malpighiales > Euphorbiaceae > Mallotus > Mallotus repandus. The sequence goes on along the minus strand of CATIWM010350489.1, from coordinate 18,698 downwards.
AACATGTTTTGTTTATTATTTTATATTTTTATTCTTTAAATATTATGTATACTATATTTTTCATATTAAAAATGTTTTATATGTACAAAAGATACGTATTTTAATCAGGCTGGGCCTGTTTAATTCTATGATGTTAACAAAGGAATTTCTTTGAAATATGTTTGAAGTGTTTGGCAACCACGTGTCAACTCAGTACTTTGTATAGTTCAAAGCATGGACTTTGCTTGCTTCATCTATAATTTAAACTGATTTTTCTGTAGTCATTTCTTGCTTTGAATTGGAAACTTGAGGTCATTTACCAATACTCGTTCTCTTTAGTCTTTTCTTTTCTTTTTCTTTGGAATATGATAAAATGACTTAATCCTGTTCCCTAGTATTTTGTTACCTTTTGTTACTTTATATGTTGTATCAATTTTGAGATTAATAACATAAAAATGAACTTGATAGAACATCAAATGTTTCTGGTCAATTTTCCATACCTATTATGAGGTGCTAGTGGTCGATTTTTCATGGTTGTGCCACCACAGATGTGGCGCTAATTGTGGATGCAATTGGCATTGACTATAATGCCGTGATACTGATATTGCTGCTAATGGTATTGCTAATATAGGTTTTAAATAATGATTTCATGAACCATGTCGATATCAGATTCAGCGTAATAACATTGGACCAAATTAGACTGTATTGGACTGAATTGGTTGGTGATACTATGAATATTTAAGACTGATTCTCATTCAAATGGGTGGCTTTGGAAGTATGTTGTCTAAAAACTCTAGTAAGGAATCCCTATACATATGGGAAACTAAAAAGAAGGGGTAGAACTGGAAAAAGTAGGCAGAGTTTGAAAACCAGAAGGAAACTGTGTTTTCTACTGACTTCCTACATCTTCTGTAATATATTGTTAAATAACATATTGAGAGGCCAAAATCCCATTATAAAACGGGCGATACCTGTTGGAAGAGTCCCGGGGCTTTGTTTCATAAATCGGGTTTGATTTCTACGAGTATGTTTCTCTGATTATAAGCTATGCATGTAATGCAGGGATTTGTTTATATTCGTTCCTTATTTGTTGGGTAACTGGTTTTAACTATGGTGCATATATTCTGTAAATTCCTAATTTCAGATTGAAATATATTTTTCTCTCAATTGTCCAAAATTTTTTGGTACTAGAGCCATATGCCCTGTAGTCTCTCTGCACTGCCCTTTGAACTTAGTCAACGTTGAGTCGTGAAGAAAGGATATGCGTAGCCAGAAGAGGAAATGCCATAGTTACTAAAAGTGCAAAGTGCTAGGCATAAGCTTGTGCTTGTGAAATGTGAGGTGCAAAAGAGAAGAAATTGAGAAAAGTAGAGTTTTGAAAGAAATTAAAATTTCAACACACACATACACATGTATAAAATTGATAATACCTCGCAGATAACAAATTTTTGACAAGGCCAAGTATTTAAAGCTTAATTCTAAGAGATAAGGAACAATTATGAACTAGCAATCTAACTTACTACACAGGTCATGCTATAATCAATAATTTAACGAGGCATAACTAACAATCTAACAATATAGTAAAAATTTTTCCATATTTTGAGTGTAGGATATGAGAGGCATCTGGAAAAGGAGAGTAGAGTAGAAAAATTATTGCAAGAACTAGAGAGGCTTGAGAACCAAGAGGTAGTAGATCTACAATTAAAAGGGTTATGAACCATCAAGCTTCGGTTGAGCTAGTGAAAGAGTAAATGAAAACAAAAAGAAAAGCAAAGAAAAGGAGGACCTACATAGCTAAAAGAAAATAAAGCATAAATTGGAGTAAAGAGGAATTGAGGGATCAAAAGAATAAAGAAGAAGGATGATAGAGAGATGGAAAAGAGTAACTAGTTCTGGCAGTGATGTTTTCTCTCCCTTGTGGAGACTGTTTATGTCTGCTCTAAAGCAATGTGGGCTTCTTTCTTCCAAATAGTGAATTGCTTAATTTGATTTTACATGCATGAGATCTTTGTAGGATCATTTGCATATTTGGATCAATGTCGGATATATATGTATATAATCTATATTCTATATATATATAAAAGCCATGAGAAAAAACGGAAAACTTTCGTAAACTCTAATATTATGGAAGAGAAGCTCCTTGGCAAGTACCTCAGCTTGCCTAAGGTGTGCGCTTCATTGGCATCACCGTCCTTTTAATGTTTGAGGTGATAGGGCTTGCATTTCATGCACAACCTTAGGTTTAGCTTTAATAACTATGGGAAATGCTTAACATATCAGCTGCCATGCAGTGTGTGTAATGATTTGTAGCATGTGTTTGGAAGGAGGTATTCACATTTTTATAGATCTATGTGGACCTATGGTTGCTATTGAGCAAAATTGGTTTTCTTTATGGCATTGTTATGTTCCTAGCCTTGTGGGAATTGAAGATAGGGATGAGCATTGGGCACTTTGGTTTAAAACCAACTTGGCAACTTGTACTTATCTTATTACATGGTTAGGGGTGTAACTGTGTCGAGTTTTGGGTAGGCTCAAGCTCAGCCCAGATTAAAAACATAGGACTCGAGCTCGAGCTCGTTTAAATTTTACTCGGCTCGAGCTCGTTTAAATTTTACTCGGCTCGAGCTCGTTTATATTTTACTCGGCTCGAGCTCGTTTATATTTTACTCGGCTCGAGCTCGCTAGGCAGAGAGTTTGGGAGGGGCTTGGAAGAGAGGCTCAAAGAGAGTTCGACAGAAAGTGGAACAAGAACAGAAAAACTGAAAATCCAATATTACGAACCAAATTACAATAGGTTCCAATTGACAATCAAAATATCATAAAATAGCACAAAAATTTAAACCCACAAAGCAAAAATCTTGCAATAAGTACAAATCCACTAACAATGAGAAGAACAAAATACACCCATAATATTGTATAACAAAAGCTATTAGATCTTACAATGAATGAACAAAAGCTATTAAAGAGAATTTCAGCAAAAGCTAATAGATCTTATAGCAAAAGCTAATCCAATAGCAATAATAGTGAATGAACAAAAGCTATTAGATCTTATAGTGTAGAATTTACAAGAAATTAAAGAGGAAATTTCAGCAAGAAAATACATGTTCCATCAAAATTGCCTGGTGCATGTCTTCTTTCTTGAAAGAACGAGCTTGATTTTGAGATGGTGTTGACAGCGGCGAGGAAGGACGGCTGAACAGCAATCAGATGAGGGCCAGAGAGGGTGTAGATGATGCAGTTGACAGTAGATGATGTAATGTTGACGGCGGCAAGGGATGTAGATGATGATGATGGTGCTGACGGCAGCAAGGGTTGTAGATGATGATGATGGTGTTGATGTTGGTGAAGAAAGGTGGCTGAACGGTTAGATGAGGGATATAGGGTGGGAGGTACGGGCGAGAGGTGTGGGCGGCTGCTCAAGAATTTTGGTTGAGATAGGTTGAATGAATTAGGTTAAATGAGTTGGGTTAAGAGAGTAATTTTATGAAGTTAGTTTGTATCAAAACTATGTAGTTTTGAGTAAAACTACGTAGTTTTGATCAAACTTATATAATTCTTTTAGTTATGGACAAATTGTTTCTTTAATGAAATTAAAATTATGTATTTTTGTGATAAGATAATTTAAATAAAATTATAATTTAATTATGTATTCATTTAATAATAATTTTAATCAATGTTATATTTATTTAAATGTTAAATTAATATTATACAATAATATTAAATTACTTTATAACATTAAGATTAGGTAGTTTTTTTTTCTAGAAAAAAGATTAGGTAGTTTTAGTTTAAGACTAACTATGAATTGAATTATTGTATAATAAAATTAAATTATAATTTAGAAGATTCAATAATAATTTTAATTGGTGCTATATTTATTTAATACTGAATTAGTATTAGATAACTTTTCTAGTTATTTTTAGTAGTTCTATAGTTATATTTATTTATAATATTCAAATTATATATTCTATGATATAATTATATTATATTTTATAATTTAATAATATATTTATTTAATAGTAATTTTAATCAATAATCTATTTATTTATTTAATGTTAAATTTATACTATATAATAATATTAAATTGTTTCATTATATTAAAATTATGTAGTTTTAACTTAAGATCAACTATGTAATTGAATACGTGTAAAATAAAATAAAATTATAATTTAGAATTTAACATTGTTGTATATCATAAAAATTAGGTTAAGTGAATTAGAATGAATAAGATAGGTTAAAGTGAAGAGTGATGTTTATTGAATCAAGTTAAATCAAAACTAGGTAGTCTTGAAAAAATTATATAATTTTATGGCTATAGAAAAATTATTTATTTATGAGATGTTAAGAGGGATTTTTAATAAATTAGGTTAAATCAAAACTACTTAGTTTTGAGAAACCTATATAATTTTATATTTATGGACAAATTATTTAGTTATGACATTAAAATGATATATTTTTATGATGAGATAATTCAAATTAAATTATAATTTATAATAATAATTTTATTTTTGTTTAATGACAATACTAAATCGTTTTATAACATTAAGATTAGGTTAAGTGAATGAGAATGAATGAAATAGGTTCAAGTGAATAGTGATATTTAGTAAATTAGGTTACGTGAAAGCTACGTAGTTTTGAGAAAATTATATAATTTTATAGTTATACACAAATTATTTATTTATGAGATATGTTAAGAGGGATTTTTATTGAATTAGAATAAATCACGTAGTTTTGAGTAAAACTACATAATTTTATAGTTAAGAACAAATTATTTATTTATGACATTAAAATTATATGTTTTTGTGATGAGATAAGTCAAATTAAATTATAATTTATAGTAACAATTTTATTTTTATTTAATAACAATACAAAATCGTTTTATAACATTAAGATTAAGTAAAGTGAATGAGAATAAATGAAATATGTTCAAGTGAAAAGTGATATTTTGTGAATCATATTAAATCCAAACTACATAGTTTTGAGAAAATTAAATTATTTGATGGTTATAGACAAATTAATCAATGTTATATTTATTTAATACTACACTAATAGTATACAATAATACTAAATCATTTTATAACATTAAGATTATGTAGTTTATTTAATATTATAATTATTTAATAGTAATATTTAATTTATATTACGATGCCTTCTATAGTTTTTTTTTTTGTAAAGTATATACTCTTTATTAATAACCACCTTAAATATAAAACACATTCTCATATTAAGATGATAAAAATAAAGTAATATAAAAGTAGCTAAAAATCAAAATTATATAAATTTTTTTCGTAAATTATACCTATTTAATACTACTACTTAATAATAATATTTAAATTTATGAGATAGTAAATGAGTTTATTCACGAGCTTTCTTCGCGAGCCTGTTCATGAGCTTACTTCACAAGCCTATTCGCGAGCCTACTCATAAGCCTACTTCACGAGCCTGTTCACGAGGTTGTTAACGAGCCTATTCACGAGCTTAAACGAGCCGAGTTTCAAGATGCTTGGGCTCGGCTCGTTCAACTTACGAGCTTTAAAATTATGTTCGGGCTCAGCTCGTTTAACTTAATAAACGAGCTCAAGCGAGCTTTTAACGAGCCGAATGCCAAACAACTCGCGAGTAGCTTGGCGCGGTTACACCCCTACTAGTACAATATCTTTTGAGCAGCATTGAGCATATCGAAAGCATGATAGCTTTTGAATGACCCTACAAGATGTTAATGTTGTTGGGTGACATCTTGCAAAATTCAATGCCTAGCTGTCAAAGACAATTTATAATTGTAAAATCTACCAATTAGATAACACAAAAGGCAAGAAAATTATAGCAAGTAGGCACTTTAATGTAAGGCAATTTTTTGCCAAGTTATTTTATATTGATAATACAACAATCTAATTAGTCAGCTTCTTGAAGTCCATATCCATGTAACATTAAAAAAATATATTAAGTCACGCATTATCCAAGGCTAAACTTTAAATGTTTAGCTTGTTTATTTATTTTTGTAATGTTGGTAAGCTTTTTGAACATCAAAACAACTAAAATAAAGATAAACGCTGAAAAGAAAACAAAAAAAAGTTAGAAGTCATATAGAGATAAACTAATTAATTACAAAATACCTTCAGAAACTAATTAATCACTGTAAAAAGAATAGCCAATGCATTTTAAACACAAATACTTGGTTTGTCAGTGTCGAAACCTTATAAAAGCAGCCACCTTTTATCAGTATTTAATCAACAAAAAAGGTTTTATGAGGAACAAGGTTTTATTAGTTTGAAAAAGAATGTGTAACTGTTCTTCCAAAACAATAAAAGCAGCCACCTTTGATCAATATTCAATTCAAGATATACAAGTACTTAAAAAGGGTAACACATAACGTTATTTGGCCGGCATTTGACTGGTTAATTAGGTTTTAGTCCTAAAACATTCCCGTTTTGGTTTTCATGTACTTTAAAAGCTTACGTGTTTCTCTCTCTACCAGCCATATTTAAATTGAAAAGAGAGACGCACCACTAATAGAGAGTGCATGACACTATCGTTAGTGCTGTTAAAAAATGGCCTAACAAGTTTCAAAATAGATGTTTATGGGCTTAATACAATAAAATAGCAGTTCAAGGGCTCAATGAAATGATAGGATTAAGTTTAAAGGCCAAATAATATGTTTTGCCTTAAAACAAAGTAATGGTAGAATTAGCCTTGATTGAATGAATAAATAATAGGATAAACCCATTATGAAGCCCCTGAACTTTGACACTTTATTCTATTGAGCCCCTCAACTTTTATTATGTTTCATTAAGCCCTCAATCTTTTATTTTCGCATAGATTAAGGACAAATTAAACTGAAATAATGAAATTGTGAAATAAGTTCTATTTATTCTACCAAAATTGTGATGTCGGTGGTAAGTTTTAACGGTGAATGTGTCATTAGAATTACTAATTGAAACATATAACGTCCATAGACATTTTTCCTTACATATTGCCCTCACCTTTTTTCTTTCATTCTTCACAAAACGTGTCTCTAAACTTTTCATAACAACATATTTAGCAACAGTGAACCTGAATTATTGCACAATTTCATTACTTCAATCTAATTTGTCATTAATCTATACGACAATAAAAGATTAAGGGCTTAATAAAATATAATAAAAGTTAAAGGGCTTAATAAAATAAAGTGTCAAAGTTCAGGGCCTTATAATGAAATTATCCTAAATAATATAATATATATATAAATCACGGCCAATGGCCACCGTGCGATTATCATAGAAACGGAAGACTCAGGGTCGGGGCTGGTATGCTAATAATTAATAAAACGGGATAGCGCAAAAATAAAATAGCATAGAGGAAGAAATTACTTTCCTCTATTTCAGCGACTACAGTACGACGAACCCCCTTGGATGCACACCGTCAACTTCCAAAATCTACTCCGAATTACATAACCAAACAAACCCTAATTTCTAATCTCTTCCCCCAAATTCTCACGTTAATTTGATTTTCAAATGTACAATTGATCCTGATTTTTTTCTAAAATTGACCTCCATTGCCGTTTTCTGTTTCTCAATTCCTTAGATTCTTCGCTCCTCCAGTGGATCAAGATTCGGTTCTACTCGTTTCCATGTTCTAAACAACTGGTAATTGAATTTTATTATTGTATTTCTTCAATTTGTGCTTTTTAGCTGCTATTATTTTGCTTTTTAATCTGAATTCTTGTATTTTAGGTTATTGTTTAATTGGAAGAGTTTCCCATTATAGAGTTTCCAGTTTGTTTGCGACATGATAGGTTAATTTGTTATCTGTTAGATGCATGATATGTTTTCTTCTTATAGATATCCATGTTTAAGTATCTGTTTGTTTGACAAGAACAGTTGGATTCCATCAAAATTGTTAAGATTTTCATTTTCCATACCACAAATTTTGATGTTCCTTTTCTCGACCAAGTAGATGCTGCATAAAGAAAACCTTGTTATGATGTGAATTTGGTCATACTCGTTGTAGGATGGTTTGAGGAATTATTTGAAGGTTTTGTATAACTATGGGCAGTAGTGAGATGGATAAAACACCCAAGGAGAAAGAATCAAAGACTCCGCCTCCCTCTACAACGCAGGTGTCTATTTGTTTGTTTGATCAATTTATTATTGTTTGTATGTATTTTTACTTGTCCAAAACAAACAACTTTACTTTTGTTCTCCAGGAGCAGTCTTCAACCACTGGCACTGGGACTATAAATTCTGACTGGACAGGATTTCAGGTTTTTACTTAACAGAAAGAAAAGAATAAAAAATTGGGGACTTAGTTTATGGGTTCATGTAATATTGTGAGTGTAATATGTGTTGGTTGTTTTGACAGGCATATTCTCCTATGCCTCCTCATGGTTTCTTGGCATCAAGCCCCCAGGCTCACCCATATATGTGGGGGGTTCAGGTATTTGCGCATTAATTGTTACTGAAACTAATGCATGTAATTTTGTAGACTTGCCAAATTCGGATGTTATTTTTTTTACTCAAGATGGCATGTGAACAGTTATAAATTATGATATCTCCTGATGTAACAAATTCTAAAAAAACTAGTGCACTGATAATTTGAAAGACATTGGCTTCCAGCTATAAGAGAGCTTAATTAGTGTGTTTTGATGAGATTGAGCATGATATTTTAATGAAGTTATCAATCAACCTAGATCAAGATTTGGAGCTACTTCTTCGCATATGCATGTCTATTTGTATAATACATATGCTTCTAACTGTGGACCTCTTTATTATATTTTTGTTTGATAAATTTATTTGAAAATTACACTTAATGGTGCATTGTGCCCAACTCAATTAGGACATCATTTTGTGCTTGTGCAATTTCATATTGATTTATTGAACATTAGCTTGAAGCTCAATCTTTATCTTTTCATGTGATGTGATCTGAAATGCATAGGTCTCAACTAGCGGTGAGCAAAACTGAACTGAAACCGGAAAACCTAACTTAACCGAGTGAATTTTTCGGTTCTGTTTGGTCATTTTTTATTAAAAAAAATTGAATTTGTTCAGTTTTTAAATTTTAAAAACTGAAAAGAAAGTTGGTTCAGTCTGATTCTGTGCTAAAAAGAAAAAGGTTAACCACAGATTGAAATTTTTTTAATATCTAATTATGTTTGATAATATAATGATATTAAACAAACTGGTAAAATTCAGTCAATTTTTGGTTTCTATATATATGAAATTCGTTTAATTTGATTGGGCTGCTTTGCTTTTGCTGAATATTGCAGTTCAATTTGGTTTTTACGTATACATATAATTTCAGTTAATTCAGTTTTGGGTTCAGTTCAGTTCAGACTGAAAGCTCACTACTAGCCTCAAGTAACAAAACTATCCGTTGAAATGCCATCAGTTAGCAAATATGCTAGATGTCCTTACCCAAAAATTGACAGTAAATTGTTTTGGATTGTACGAAGTTGTCTATTTCATCCAGTCTTCTGACAATTGAAAACTTTTTTTCTAGTGGTCTCATTGCACCTCTGCTTGTGTGCATATGAACTTCTCATAGCAATTTTTTTCTTATTTCTTTTTCATGTTCAGCTTCTATATTTTCACCACCTTCGTTTTGAACATTGAAGCAGTTCTCATATATATTATATATATTTTCTAATTTGCAGCATATTATGCCTCCCTATGGCACTCCTCCGCATCCTTATGTTGCCATGTATCCCCATGGCGGCATATATGCTCATCCCTCTATTCCTCCGGTAACTTTTTTTTCAAGCTTAGCTTAGCATTATATCTGTTCCTTTATCTTCGTACTCTGGATCACTCCCAAATTTAACCTTTTTCTGATCCCATTTAGGGTTCTTACCCTTTTAGTCCCTTTGCAATGCCTTCTCCAAATGGTATCGCTGAGGCATCTGTGAGTTTCCTGTACCAAATTTCTGTCATTTATTGCTACCTGCAGCTTCTCTTTGTTCATTTGCCTACCCAGAAATTAACTTAAAATAAGTGTGATGTAGGGATATACTCCAGGCAATACAGAAACAGATGGGAAGCCATCTGATGTGAAGGAAAAGTTGCCCATTAAAAGATCCAAAGGGAGTTTGGGCAGTTTAAACATGATTACAGGGAAGAATAATGAGTCTGGTAAAACACCAGGAGCATCTGCCAATGGAGTTTATTCTAAAAGGTAGTGTTATTGAAATACGTGGAGTAATTTTATTTTTTATTGGTGCTTATAGTTTGGAAGGCAGTGAATATTATTAGGCTTTAATTTTCTCTTCGAGTTTAAATTTTTGGAAGGAGGAAGGAAGGATATAGCAGTTGCAGCCAAAAGAGATTTGTTGGGATTTTGTGAGAAGCCACTTATTGAATGAGCTTCTTGGTCCACCAATCCCATCCTCGATTTAACCTTTTGATCCATTTATTTTTTATTTTAAACTGTGAACTTAATTTATAACAAACTAAAGGAATATAATTTCATCTTACCTTACTCTCTTTTAAGATTACTTTTTGTAGCTTTTACTGTATCAAACACTGGTGTAGGCTTGCAATTTTCTCCTCTTTTTCATTTCTGACTACTACAGCTTTTGACTTATTGGTATTACCAAAGTACAGTGATTGATTTTGGAATTACTCTTGATATGTAGTGCTGAAAGTGCAAGCGAAGGCACAAGTGAAGGAAGTGATGCAAATTCTCAAAATGTAAGTGCTATGCTACTGAATTTATTTTATATCTTAACCCCAAATCTCTTGCTTTGGTCCTATTCAATTTGCATCTGCAGCCACGTTAAATGTGAATTTTCCAATGCTATTTTGGAAATTTTACTTGCTAACCTTTTGGGGGATCTGGTTGTTGTTTCCACACTGAAGGCTGCTCAGCTGCTAATTTATCAAAATGATATTTTTTGTGGCTTTATCATTCTGTTGTAGGCAATATTTTCTTCTCTTTTATAAATTTCATGTTCATATGTTCTGATTTTCTTGATCATTGTAGGACTCACAAATGAAGTCAGGTGGAAGGCAAGATACTCTAGAAGGTTCAATTGTGATGATTTTCTTGTATCATTAGTCACTATGTTAGTAAATATATGTTCACTAATTAATAATTTCTCTGTTGTATGTCTTATAGCAGATACCTCTCAGAATGGAAGTTCTGCACATGGTCCTCAGAATGGAGGACATGGTACACCTAATACAATCATGAACCAGACTATGTCTATCGTGCCAATATCTGCTAGTGGTGTTCCGGGAGCCCTACCTGGTCCAACAACTAACTTAAATATTGGAATGGACTATTGGGGAGCCCCAACTTCTTCTATCCCTGCAATTCGTGGGAAGGTTCCTTCTACCCCAGTTGCTGGAGGCATAGTTAGTACTGGATCACGGGACGCTGTTCAATCACAGCTTTGGCTACAGGTTAATCTTTGTCCATGAACTGTTGATTTCAAACTATTAGAAATATTGTTTGTGATCGTTTTTCTCCGAGTATGTTGAACTCATAAAGCTGGCTAATAAATATCTACCTTCTTGTTTGAGATAAAGCTTTTTTCTGATAAAGCTTCTGATGCATGATATTTTGGATGAGAATTGATTAATTTTTTAAAGTTTACCGGCTGCGCTTAGTCATAGCCTAGTTTGTGTAGGCATTTGCCACTTGGCTATATTGCGTTCTTCACTAACTTTTTGGTCATATTCTGATAGCCATCCTATTGTTCCAAGTGAATTTTTGAGACTGCACAAAGAATGGTTTGGGGTTTAATTTTTTTCGTCTAGATTCTTTTATTAAAAAAAATATGGAGACTGTTAGTTGTTTGAAGTCCTCAGCAGTAGTTGTGAGTAGAATATGAATTCTCAAAGAGAATGGTATTGTCATACATTTCAATTGGCACACATGCTATTGTAATCTAAAAAAAATTGTTGTCCTATTTTTCTTCTTGTGTACTGTCCATTTAATTTCTGTAAATAAGATTTCCAACCTCAGTCAAGGGTTATAGCATCAAGGGGAAAAGTTTAATTATTAGTTACGTTTTTTATAGCTAACAGTTTGTCAATTTTGTTTAATAGCTGTTGCCATCATCTATGATCTAAGTTCTGAATCATACTCATTTTGAATGTCAAAGCATTTCATTTGAAGGAAGCATATACATTGATCGTGTTTGCTCTTCTAGTTATTTGTTTGTTAGCTTTTTGTGTAGGATGAAAGAGAGCTAAAGAGACAGAGGAGAAAGCAGTCAAACAGAGAATCTGCCCGCCGATCTAGGTTACGTAAGCAGGTAATGAATTATTTTTCAAAATGTGATTCTATATAGCTCTGTTCCACACCATCTCTTTTTGAATTCATTGTATGGAATCCTTGCTTTTGAATCAGGCTGAATGTGATGAGCTAGCTCAGCGAGCTGAGGCTTTAAAAGAAGAAAATGCCAACCTTAGATCAGAAGTAAATCGGATAAAAAGTGAATATGACCAACTTCTTGTAGAGAATGCTTCTCTCAAGGTATTCTTCTATATCCGGTTTTGAACGAACTTTGATGTTCTAGTTTCTCCCCCCTGCTCGTTGATATCTATCTATCCTGCACCCCACGTAGAATGAACCAGGAATTATTTGCATTGAAAAGATGCATTCAGTCATGGGTTGGCAGTTAATTGAAATATGATGAGCATCTTTTAAAAACGGCACTTGAGACATCATTACAATTGCTAGGAGTACATAAACCGCCCAAAACAGGTCAAGCAAATATAAAACCACAGTTTTAAACAAGTTACAGTTTTGTTCAGTTTGAAAATGGAAATGATTGGTTTCATGTTAATATTTCCTCATTAAGGTGTTTACATCCATGGTCCAGTGAATTTTCTTGGACACTGGTTATGCTCCTGATATAGGCATCAAACTCATTTTACTGCTGCCGTGAGACAGATCTGCATGGCAGTAGGAAGAATGTTTAGAATTACTGAACTGTTGGCATAAAATTGGTAATCTGACACAAATTCGGTTATTATTTATTATTATTATTTTTTTTTTTTTTTTTTGCAGGAGAGACTGGGGGAACTTCCTGGGCATGACGATTTCAGGGCTAGCAGGAATGACCAACAATTGAGCAATGATACCCAGAAGATTGAACAAACAGAGGTTGTACAAGGTGGTCATTAGGATCTAGCTACCCTTGTTAATGCGGGTTTCAGGAGCTTACCCTAACAATTAGCAACAGGAGTTTATTTTGCATAGCATGTAGTCTAAAATTTATCGAAGCTGACCTTTACAATTCTAGGATGTTTTCATTTCACATCATCCTAATTTCTTATTGAGTGTACTACCTGTAACAATTGGAGAGCTAGGATGGCATGCAAAGTGAAAATTGTGTCATACCCCTGTTTTAAGAGGGCTGTATTTACACTTAACTTCTTACTCTTATCTGTATTTAAAAACAGAGGAAAAAGAAAGTATGGTTGATGATTGTGTTGTCTTGATAGAATCTATTCAGTTGAGACCATGTTAATAATAAATTCATGTTCCGGTAGGCAGGTCTGCAAGGACTTGGCTGTTACCATCTCAAGGCAAAAATCTTGACACCCAAGTAATTCTTTGTGATGTTGTATAAGTAGTGAAAAAAAAAAGAAAGAAAAAAGAAAAAAAAAATATATATAGACACACACACCACACATTGTTTTATCATCATTGATTTTCTTAATGTAGAAAAATGATGTTAGTAGTATGCCCCTACTTTAGAAGGACTTGTGAGCTTGAAAATCCATTTTGAAATGGAAATAATTTTGTAAATAATTATGGGAAGTTACCACTAGAAAGTAGTTATTCTACTTATGCTGATGAGAATACAAACTCTAATAGAATAAATTAAAAGCTAAAAGTTCAATTGCCATTCATGATTATAGTAATCATAACATGATTTCTCATCATTGCCCCAAGCCGGTTCGTACCACGCTAAATGGGAGAAAATCAAAACCAAAATCACATCTCCAAGTGGTTTGCACCATGCCGAATGGAAAAATGGGAGAAAATCAAAACTAAAATCACATCTCCAAGTGGTTTGCACCATGCCGAATGGAAAAATCAAGATAACCACTAGAGTCTATCTTGAGGCGGTTCGCATCACGCCAAATGGGAGAAAATCAAAACTAGATCCCTAGGTGGTTTGAACCATGTTGAATGGGAAAATCAAGATAACCAAGAGGTCCTGAGGAAGTTTGCACCACGCCAAATGGGAGAAAATCAAAACCATAATCACATCTCTAGGCGGTTCACATCACGTCGAATGGGAAAATCAAGATAACTAAAAGAGTTCGTTCTATGGCGGTTCGTCCAATGTCGTACGGGGAATCGTTGAACAGGAGAAAATATAATAACCAAGAGTCCATTCCGAGACGGTTTATACCACGTCGAATCGGAGGAAATCACTAACCAAGAGAAATCATAATAACCAAGCAAGTTCCTCCTGAAATAGTTTGTACCACACTAAATCAAGGGAAATCAATAACCAAGAGAAATCATAATAATAAAGCGAGTTCCACCCAAAACGGTTTGTACCACACCGAATCAGGAAAATCACTGTAAAGTTCATAATGAGGTGATCAAATTACATCGAACGACAAAATACCATACACAATTAAAATGTGAATTCATCTCATAGGGTTTTCCCTTATATGATTAACTTAAAAGATATATGCAAGTTTATAGAAAAGTTAGATGAACTAGGGAAAAATAAGTGAACTCAGAAAAGAAAATATATAGAAACATAAATGCAAATTGACCTAACGGTTCTCCTTTATTAGTAAATGAGATGTGTCATTATTAACTTGTGGATCTCACCTATTTTGGTAACATGCATTGACTTGTAATTAATTATAAATTAGCCAAGCTATAACAAGGATATGCCATGTAATTAGACCAGGTTGGTTCGTCGATTTTCTTTTTAACAAGATTTGAACAAATCTAAATAATAGGGAAACTAAACACTTGAGAAATTAGCAATAATTCAAAATTCATAGAGCTTTCTTATGATTTTGAGGAGAAATGAGTAGAAAATTAATTATTTAATACATGGTTTGGTCGAAGTACCTAAATATACTTGCCTCTAATTTGATAGTAGTGGTACTCCTCGATTTTCACTGGTTATGAGATATGGGGGTATCCCTCAGTTTGCAATGTTCATGAGGTATAAGGGTATCCCTCAGTTCGTCTATTGCTAAGTTGACTGAATAAGTTTGCCTTTTCGGTGCTGACCCTTTCTTTGACGAGTTGAATAAATCAAGATGTTTCGTGCACCAAGTTAATTTGTATCTACAACGGATTCAAAGATTCGCTCGGGTTGTCCCACATATAGGTTTAGGAATCCATGCGCCCTTTACTGTTGCGTTCCTCTCAATGTGCTTGGCTGGTGCAAACTCTGTTTTCCTTGAAAATCTACATGAGCATCATTATAACAAGCTATATGACTTGAGCGTTATAAACCTCACCTCTTTGATGATAAAAGTTATATGTCTCCTTTCTCCAACATGCTTAACACTAATTAAGTTGTTTGCCATCATTTGTGGTGCGTTTGCCCATACGCACTAGGTTTGCATGGACTTTCTTTCCATTTTTTGGATATGAGCTTGTTATAACACCAAGAATCGTATGGCAAATTGTGCATCCTCATGTGATGGTGATATCCTTTGGTTTTCTTTGAGGATTCTTGCATTTCTCTGGCTACTTTTGATCTCCAGCTATGGTAGTTAGAAATGTGCTAGCATTTCTTTGCTCTTTTCTCTCCGGCGGTGTCGTATGTCTACGCTCATAGCCCCATTGATGACGGTTGGTTTTCTCGCATACGATGAAGTCCTGCAAGAGAGAAGAACCAGTGAGGGGCTCGCCAGGGGGGATCCCAGTGAATCAACTCCTACGATCAAGTTAGGATAGAGCACTGAAGAAAGATGAGAGAAATAGAAGAGTGGTTAGATTAACTTAAGATATACATGTTATACATCCCTTTATATATTGGTTATCTTGGGTTTTTTATAGGTTCACCTTTAGTTTCCACTTGGAGCACTTCCATTAGTTGGGGCCTGGTATTGTTCATGTGGGTTTGTTCCCTAGATAAGGTCTGACACTGTTCACGTGGGTCTGTCCCTTTGCCATTTCCAGCTTGGTCAGCAAGCATCCTTTGCTTTCATCATCCCTATGTACTTTGTCAGATGTGCAAGCGAATCGTCAGGTTTGCAAGTAGGGACAAACCAGAGAGCATGCTCTGTACTTCTTCCGCTTTGTTGGTACGGATTATCAAGTTGGCAAACAGTTTTAATACACCAGCATTGTGGGATCGGTTCATCTTACTCTGTTGGGTTCGTTGGGTCGGTTGGTCTTCTGGGCCGAACCGATGTGTTTGGGCCTATATTGGCTTTGGGCTAGGAATATTGATTTGGATGTAGTAAAATAATAATTATAATAGTATTATTTAGCTCATTAATCTTAAATAATATCAATAAGATTATATTACTTAATAACAATAATAATTAATAAATATTAAATATAATAATATTATTTAGCTCATTAATTTTAAATAATATCAATAAGATTAGATTATCTACAAAAAAATAATTAATAAGTTATCAAATATCATAATAACAATATATTTTAATTAAAAATTATAAAATTTAAAATTATACAATATAAATTTTCTTATTTGCATATTTTTAGTTTAAATTGAAATATAACAAGTGATACTTTGAAAGGATTCGACCCATTGAAATGGAGCCCAACAGGCCCATAAAGCCCAAAAACCCGTGATCACCTTCTTCCTCATGTTGCCCAGATTGGGAAAGGTAGTTATATAACTATAGCAATAGGAGCAAGTACAACCAGAGAGTCAACAAAAAAGGAACACATTAGAATGGTAGGAGAGAATTTGTACACCAAATCGTTGCTAGCACTCCTGCGCGAAGATACCATAACCACACCAAAACAACTGAACCAAAATTGCCAAAAACTAGGTACATGGCAGGCCCTCACGCGACAAAGTTGATGTCCCCTTGTGTGTGCCCGAATTGTACTAGCGTAACCAATCCAGCCTGTATGAGCATGTATGGCTGGAATGAAGAGGCAAACCACGTGAACAACATTTTAGCAACTCACCAAGCGACACATGACATTGGGTAAGGATATATATATACACCCATGATCAGAAGAGAAGTAACCCTAAACACCTAAAAACCCTAGTCCATTTGCTCTCTTTTCTCTCCTTCTTACTTGACCATCGGAGTGGGTTTATTGGGACCTCGCTCAGCAAGCCTTCCCACCGTATTTGTTTTGCAGGGCACACATCCACCTGGAAAACTGACCGACAGCATCAATAGGTATTCCACATTTTTACTTGTTAATAATAATAATAATTTTCTTATTTCTCATATTTTAAGTTTAAAGTGTGTTGTAATAGACATTCCACATTCTTATTTGTTAATTGAATTATTTGAAACTATGCAATGTGAATTTTTTATTTTTATATTTTAAGTTCAAATTGTAATATAATAGACATTTCATATTTTTACTTGTTAATTGAATAATAATAATAATTGTAATAATAGTAGTAGTAGTAGTGCAAATACTAATCGTAACAATGATAATAATAAAATTAATAAAAATATCTTTTTAATAATTTATTTATTATGTTTTAATCACAAAACATATTAACTTTAATTATATATTATTATACATATGTATATTACTTGACAATATAATTAAAAGTATATAATTAAGTGACTATTTACTACTATTTATTAATATCTATGTATTACTTATTAAATTAAGGGCAAATTACAAAAAAATTCACGACTTTTAGCGCTTTTTGCAATTTCGACATATCTTTTTAATTTTGGCAATATCATTTACCAACTTTTTAATTTTTGTAATTCAATACACCGATTAAAAATATGGTGAAACTTTGCTGACGTGGATACTAGAAAAATCTGAGTTGATCCACGTAAGTGCCATATCAACATGCATCGTTTTGACTGTTTGCAAAAAAATATACGACCTTTGATATTTTTTACAATTTAAACACGACCTATTGATTTTGGCAAATTGATACATATTTTTTTTTTTTATTTAATTTATATTTTTCAATTGATGCATGTAAAGTAAATATTTAAGTAATGAAAATTTAAAATAATTGATGATATAGACGTTTTCATTGAAATCAAATCTTAATTTTTCTTTTATTGATGAATTTAGAGTACTTAATTACTTTTAATTTTTTATTATTTAATTAATTTGATATTTTTTATTAATTTAAAATTAATTTATTAATAATAAATAAAAAATAAAAAATATTAATTAATTACTATAAATTCATCAATAAAAGAAAAATTAAGATTTGATTTCTACATAAACAAATATATTATTAATTATTTTATGTATAATTTGATATAAAATTTACATAATATGTAAATCAATTTAAATAATACAAGGGCAAATTACAAAAAAAAAAAACACAACTTTTAGCGCTTTTTGCAATTTCGACATATCTTTTTAATTTTGGCAATGTCATTTACCAACTTTTTAATTTTTGTAATTCAATACACCAGTTGAAAATATGGTGAAACTTTGCTAACGTGAATACTAGAAAAATCTGAGTGGATCCACGTAAGTGCCACGTTAACACGCATCGTTTTGACTATTTGCAAAAAAATATACGACCTTTGATATTTTTTACAATTTAAACACGACCTATTGATTTTGGCAAATTGATACATATTTTTTATTTTTTATTTAATTTA
>CATIWM010350473.1:0-11304 GCA_949671775.1 Mallotus repandus | reverse complement strand
AATTCCTATGAAAGCAACTTTCTTCATAACATACATTATGGTTGATGGTTGGGCTGGGGTTGCTGGGGAGATATTAAGATTGAAACCCTTGATCATTTATCACTTGAAAAACTTTTTCTTGGTGAAGACGGAAAAGGACAGGGAAGAGGCAATGGATCCAGGAACCATTGGTTTCAATACAGGCGAACCCCAAATACAACTTTATTTCTTACTTGGCCTTGTTTATGCGGTGGTCTCTCCCATCTTACTTCCTTTCATAATGGTGTTTTTCGGCTTGGCATATGTTGTGTATCGTCATCAGGTGAAATTTTATATACCACTGCATAATTGACATTCAATTGGCTTTTCATTGAGAACTCTTGCTTAATTTCCAAGTGCATGTATCTAAATAAATTCTGATTTGAATTTTGTAGATTATAAATGTCTACAACCAGGAGTATGAGAGTGCTGCAGCATTCTGGCCTGATGTCCATGGCCGTATTGTTACAGCATTAGTTGTCTCACAGTTGCTGTTAATGGGATTGTTAAGCACAAAACAAGCTGCTCAGTCAACTCCATTGCTCATCGCGCTTCCAATACTAACAATATGGTTCCATTTGTTCTGCAAAACACGTTATGAACCTGCCTTTGTTAAATATCCACTACAGGTAGGTTAACTTTTTAGAACATAGAATACATGGCTGATTTATCTTTTGTTAGTTGATCTCAATACGTCGATAGCTTCTTGTCCATCACAATCACGGTATCCCCTGATACATAATGGGATTTTGACCTCCCAGTACATTATTTAGCCATGGTTATAGAGGAGGATTGGAGAACAACTCATTTTCCTTTGTTTTTTAAATTCTGCCTTTTTTTTTAACTCCATTGCTCTTTTTAGCTTCCTAAATTAATAGACTATAGTGACTAATATCACTGTAACAGCTGCTACCTTACACTGGATCCAAAACCTTGTATAAAATATTGAGTATAATGCGTAAGCTCAGCATGCAAGGGATACTACACAAATTTTCATCTTCTGTTGTTGACTTTTTTATTGTTATCCAGGAGGCCATGATGAAAGACACATTGGAGCGTGCAAGGGAGCCCAACCTGAACTTGAAAAGCTTCCTCCAGAATGCATATATACACCCAGTCTTCAATGGTGGAGATGATGATAGTGATGGAGAAGAAGCTGCTGAAGATTGGGAAAAAGAGCCTGCACTGGTTCCAACAAAGCGCCAGTCGCGAAAAAATACACCAGCAGCTAGTAAACGCAGCGGTTCATTTTCATCCCTACTGCCTGAAAATCACGAAAGTTCATAATTTTGAAACTAGTATTTAACTTTTTTCTTGTCAGTAAATTTCTTGGGTTGGAGGTAACTTGTAAATGGGACGAGAGAGTGAGCTATATATCGAGAAAAGAGTATGCACAAGGAAGAGTTTATTGTAGCCATATAGTGTAGCTGTAAATATTGCCAAGTGTAGCCTGGAATTAGAGACCTAAGCTGATTCTGCAAAATTGGTGTGATCTGTTTGGTATAAAATAAGACCTTTCCTAAGGTCAATCTCCTGCCTAACTTTATTTTAGAATCTGACCAGAGGTAGAAGCCCAATACTGATTGGTAAAGTGAAAAATTAACCTTGTTATTCCACTTCGCCTTATTTTAGAATGCCATAGCTGAACATCTTCCATTATTTTAAACTACGTTTCTTGTTTAAAATATGTAGACCTAACAATAACATGTTTTAAACTCGACTTTTCAAAATAGCTTTTTAGTTTGGTTGAATTACACTGTTGAATAGTGATGTGGACGGAGGTTTCCAAGGAATATAAATTGTTAGTTTTAATTATTACAAACAGGTTTATTGCACCACTGGTACAATAATTTTGTCCCATGTTTCAAAATGGTATTAGATTTTTAATTTTTTTTTCAGTTACTAAAGTTCTATTTTTATTACAGGTTAAAGTATATCGAATATATCCGATCAAATTTAACATGCATGACAGCTAAAATAAGTATATTTTTAGTAGGGATAATGACCCCATCAGTCCTATAATTTTTTTCGAAATTGCAATCAAGTCCTAAACAAAATTTATTTTTTGATTCAGTCCTAAAAGCTATTAATTGTTGTCATGTTAGTTCTGCATTGTTAAACCAAACGGAAGTGTATATGTGGCGTCCACCTCAACTCTATTTTGCAACCAAGTTAACTCTATTTTTCCATGTCATCATCCAACTCTACAAATAAATCCAACTCAGCTTTCCATAGACAAAACTAAAGTGAAAAATTAGGGTTCATTTTGCCTCTTTCTCCTTCAATTGAAAATGTTCCTTCTTCCCTATATCGATTGAAAGCAAACCCATTTTCCAACACCTAACCTTGCCATCCTTATACCCACTCCAAATCACTTTGTTTGCCATCATTCTCTCGCATTATTTCTTCGCTAGTAAGAACGGACCTAAACCACTGACCAGGCCGCTCCGATTCTCCCGCACCACCCAACCCATTTTATCTATTTCCCATCTCATTTTCTCTTTTCTCTGATTGACCAAATCGCCATACCCTCTCAATCTGTAAGTCTCCCTATCTCTGTCTTTTTCTTTTTCTCCAAATTGCCAATGTTCAAAACCAAATTGCCAATATTCATCGCTTCAAAACCAAATTGCCAATGTTCATTGCTTCTTCTTCTTCTTCTTTTCTATTTTATGATTTTTTAATTTTAATGTTTTTGTATTTTTGTTTCTGTTTGAATGCTGTTAGGGTTCTTGAGGTTTCGAAGCACTCTCTGCATTGACATATATGGAAGGGAATTTAGGGATTAAGGTTTCAATTTGTAAATTCTTTTCGCATTTTTTGTTTCTATTTATAAATTTTTAGGGTTTGTTGTTTATTTGTTAATTGGTTTGGTTTTGAATTGTGGAGCACTACGGAGAAGAAGATAAGAGTGGGTTAAAAGGATAATGTGTATACTATGTGTGATCCAGAAGTGGGCTCTTTCCCAGTTGTTACCACCTGCTTTTAATTTTGAGATCACCTCACCTAGACTCACTTGCATTTTGAAGTTATTGAATTGCAGAAGCTTAGAAAGACTGCTACGAGAAGCTGTAGAAATTGTTTGACTCCTTATATATATCAGAATCCTAGTGGTGGTAGAGTTATGTGGTCGTATTTCTAAAAGGCCAGTTTTAGACTTGTTTGTGCCTCCTGGATTGTTAGATGTTGGGTTTTGTTTGGTTGTTGAGAAAGTTGTAATCTTGGCATTTTTTTCTTACTTCATCTGCATGATGATTGATTGGCAATTACTTCTTCTTCTTCTTTTATCTATAATTATTTGTACCTTTTGAATTTTATTGTTTCAAAACATAAATAATAGCAAATTTTGCATTGAGAATTTTATACTGCCATTTTTTTTATATGGTTGTGGTACCTTCTTCTTCTTCTTCTTCTTCTTCTATGTATAATTATTTGTACCTTTGGAATTTTATTGTTTCAAAACATAAATAATAGAAAATTTGGCACTGAGAATTTTATACTGCCATTTTTTTATATGGTTGTGGTGCTGTTACTGGTTGTTGTTGAGTGGTGATGGTGGTTAATGAGGGTGATGCAGGTGGCGGTGGTGTCAATGTGGTGACCATGGTGATGGTGTGGAAAGCTAACGTGAAAAGTGCTGCTTACGTGGATGCAGAGGTTAATTCATTTAGTAGGGTCCACTTGCCACGTCAGATCTATCCGTTTAAATTAACGGAGAAGAACTAACGTGCAATGACTTAAAGGCTTTTAGGACTCAATTAAAAAAATAAATTTGTTTAGGACTTGATTGCAAATTTTGACAAGTGATAGGACTTGTGGGATTATTATCCCTTTTTAGTATATTCACCACATAAGCATCTCATTAAGCAATCTAATCATCTTGTGGGCTCCATAAAAAAAATTTGTTAAATTTTTTTTATAGGACCCACAAGCAAATTTTGTTTTATGGGGCCAACAAGATGATTAGATTGTTTAATGTGATACTTACATGGCAAATATACTAAAAATATGTTTATTCCGACTGCCACGTATGCTAAATCTGATCGGATATGTTCGAGGTACTTTAATTTGAACAAAAATAGAACTTTAGTAACTGAAAAGAAAAAAATTAAAAATCTGGTACTATTTTGAAATATGAGACAAAATTATGGTACCAACGGTGTAATAAACCCTATCACAAACACATCATAATTATTAGCTCTATAGATCTTTAAAACTTAACGCAAATAACTTTTTTTTTTATTTGGAGAGCATTTGAAATAACTAATGAATTACAATTGTACTATATGAGGTGAGCGGCCTTTATGCTTTTTGCTGGTTGGTTCTATTATTACAAAGATGCTACGAAATTGCGCAAATTATATCATGGACCTCTATCCATATTGCAATATGGACTAGGGGTCCATTACACGTGTGAGTCTTTTATTTTAACACTTCTTCTCCTTTTTTTACGCTTATTCTCTCTTTTTTTAACGCTCTCCTCTATTTTCCTGGCTTTTCCTCTTCTCCGGTCATGAGACGCTTTCTCTTCTCTTTTCCTAGCTTTTCCTCTTCTCCGGTCACTATCCCTACCTTCTCTTTTCTGCACTTTTTATTTTTTATTTTTTTGGATCAATGGCTTCTTCTTTTTCTTCTTCTTCTTCTTCTTCTTCTTCTTCCTCTTCCTGAGATTCAAAACTAGAGAGGGAGGATTTTCAAAGTTACAAATCAGTTTTTCTGAAATTCAACAATTGCTCCTCCTCCTTCTTCTTTTTCTTTTTCTTCTTCTTGTTTTTTGTATTTGTTTAGATTGGATTTTGACTACAAATTATTTTGTTGTATTTATTTAGTTTGTACATATAGATTTATTAGTTGTAATGTAGAGGTTCATATGTTATTGATTGGATGTTCATTTGTTATTAATTAAAAAATACCTTTTAATTTTTTAATTAGATTGAAAGTGAACCTGCAAGTGAAGTTTAATGAGTCTGTAGGTGGTGGTCAATGAACATACATGTGAAAGTTGATGAAACTTTTGCAATATTTCTTTTTGTTGATTTGTTTACGTTTGTTTTTTAAAGTTATACAGACACACTATTTCTCTTTGATGATTTTTTATTACATCGGTAAATTATACTCGCTTACATTGCATTTTGAAGGTGGGTGTCTATTATCAAATATATTCACTTCAATATTGTTTTGTTGTTGATGCCTGTTATGCTGCAATTTTGATAGATTTTTTTACCAGCAGCAATTGGCAACTGTCATAGGTATTATAGTGTTATTTGAACCATGTTACTGACTCACTATTTTGCTCTCAAGTTTTAACTTATGTAAATATTTAGATGTTTTAAGAATATTCAATTGTCTCTTAAATGATTGTCGGTTCTTAACTAAAATAATAATTGTAGACAATGAAGATGATTATCGGTTATTAATCGAAGGTTCTTCATAAATAAATAAAATGAGATTGAAAGTAAACTTATAGGTAAAGGTCAATGAACCTGCAAGTTAAGGTCAATGAATATATAGGTGAAAGTCAATGAACTTACTGCAGTTTCATTAATTTTAACCTGCATGTTCATTAAGGATCAATGAACTTTCAGGTAAAAATCAATGAACATGACACGAAAAAAAAAGACATTTGATGCAAAAAAAAAATGCTTGACATGAAAAAAAAAAAAAAAGAAAGGCGCGTTTTCATCTGGCACGTGTGTGGTCCATATTGCAATATGAATGGTCCATATTGTAATATGGATAGAGATGCATGATATAACAATTACTGAAATTGATTGTCTATGTTGAATTACCATTTAGTGGGTCACCAAGACTTGGGTCTCTTTCTTGGGCAAGGCTTTAACTGCATGCCTTTTTACCAATTAACTAATTTCTAAACACTATAGTGGATTCTAAAGAAATTTCACTTCCTCATAAATTTAGAGGTCATCAGATGACGCATTTGGCCTGTTGCTTATCATTCTTCGCCTGCATTTTTTTTTCTTTTCAATTTTGAATGTTTGCTTTTCAGTTTTAGGTTTTTTTTATTTTTTTATTTTTTTTTATTTTCATTTTTGACCTTTTACTCCTATGCAAGTTTCAAACTTTTTTTGGACTTCTCTTTAATTGAAGTTTAATTGAAGTTGATTGTATGTATTTATTTAATTTTTATATTCTAATAATTTTAATTAGACTATATTTTAAAAGTATAATTATATTTAATTCTTTATATTAATTATTATTTTTATCATTATATTTTATTTTTTTATCCTATGATTGATTTTAATTTCAATATTATATTATATTATAAAATCACATAAATTAAGTTAGTATTTACAAATTAATTAACACGTGTTAGTTTAATTAGCTTAATATCTTATGGGATCATTGAAAATTTTGAATGAAACTAGCCTAATTATTTTCTTTTCAATAAAATTTTCACTTTTATTAGTAATAATAATAAAAATAAGAATTCTTTTTTTGATATATTACATATTTTTTGTTTTTTTGGTTATTGTTTGTTTTTTCGGTTGTTATTTTTTTTGTTATTTTTCAATTTTTGTTTTTCGTTTGTTGTAGTCAGGTTATTGTGTATAACTTTTGAAGACCGTATTAATTTTGTTTAGTTGATCAAAAAATAAGATAAATAACAATAGTTTATTCTATGAAAATAAAATTTCACTCAAATTGGTAAATTTTTTATTGGTGATCTATATATTTCACTCAATAGCTCGAATAAGATGTAAATTCAGTATTTAATTTTAAGTAAATCTAACAGTAAAAATATTAGCAGGATTTTTATAATAAAGAAGTCAAATTAATAAAAAACCTTCAAAAATTCATAAATAATTTTTTGTTTGGTATGACAAATATTTGAATAAAAAGAATTTATAAAAAAATAAAAAGACAGCAAGTGTAGTCTGAAAGAAGAAAACTATAAGATAAGACTTTAACTATAACTAGGGATGTAACTGAACAAAACTTTTAAAAGTTCAGACTCGAGTCGTTTAAAAATTAACGAATTCAAGTCGAGCTCGAACTTATTAAAATTTCAAAAGTCTGGCTCAAATTCGGCTCGGGTTCATGTTTGACAAGCTTGAGCCAAGCTTACGAGCCAGGCGAGCTCAACAATGTATTTTTGTAATTAAACATTACATTGTTTTATAACCTCAAATTATGTATTTTTGTAACATCAAAATTACTTATAACATTAAAATTATGGAGTTTTGATTTAAAATACGAATATTACTTAATATTATATTTATATTGAAAATTTATTATTTGTTGTTAAGATGTTATGTTATTTCATTTAAAATTAATTGTAATACTACATAGTTTATGGATTAGAGAATTAGGTAAGGAAGTTGCTTATGTTTACATCAAAATTAAAAAATACGTAGTTTTGACTTAAAACTATGTAGTTTTGCAATAGTATAATACAAGTTAAATTATAATTCAAATTATATTTATCTATTACTTTAAATTTACATTATTTAATATTAATACTTAAACATTACTTTAAAATACAAATATTACTTAATTTTTTATTTATCGAACAAATATATTATTTGCTAAATATTTAATTAGTATGGTATAATATTTACTTATTATAATATTAATGTAAAGTTACAAGCAAAAAATTATATAATATTATCATGAATACATAATATTGTCATATGTAATATTTTATATTAATTAGTACTAATTTAATTAGTGTTGTCTTTGTTTAGTATAAAATTAGTATTATATAATATTGACTTACTAAATTAAATGATATTTATTGAATACTAATATTTAAATTAAATTATACCTATTTAATACTACCACCTAATGTAATGAGTCTATTTATGAGCTTATAAACGAGCCTGTAAATGAACCTATTCTCGAGCTAGCGAATAAGCCTGTTTGCGAGCTTTAACGAGCCGAACTTAAGGAAGTTCGGGTTCGGCTCATTTAGCTTACCAGCCTCAAAATGAAATTTAGGCTCGGCTCATTTAGCTTAACAAATGAACTCGAATGAGATTTTTCTAAGTCAAGCTCTGAATGAATCACGAACCGTTCGACTCGGTTACACCCCTAACTATAAGGTAAAAATTAATTTTTATTTTATTTAACTATCAAAATCAACTCTAAAATAAAATAATTGATTATATGAATTCAAAATTAATTTCTCAAAATAAAAAAAATATTATAATTAATCATTAAAATTAAGAGTTAAGATTTTAGAAAAGTTTCAAATAATTAAGCCATTTGAAAAATATAGGGTCTGTTTAGTTTTGGAAAACAAGTTCTATTTTCCAAAAAAAACTGGAAAATAGAAGTTGTTATTTAGTCATGATATTTTCTAACTTTAGAAAAATAGAAAATTATTTTTCAAATTTTCCAAATTATAAAAGGTTTTAAAAAACTAATGAAAATGTTTTCTAAATTTTCCAATTAATATTTTAACATTTACTACAACCTTCTCAACCACCATTATCTCCACCTCCACCTCTACCGTCACCACCACCTCCACCACTATCTCCACCTTTGCCTCAACCACTATCGACCTCCACCATCATCTCCTCCTCCACCTCTACCTCTACATCCACCACCACCACCACCACCACCTCCACTACCTCCAATCTCCACTACCACGACCACCTCCATCTCCACCACCACCACCACCACCATTACAGTCTCTTGGCTTATAAACAAGTCTCATGGCCAGGATTACTTTATAATGTCTCCACTGTAGAGGGCAATAAAACTTCTCTTTTCCAATAATTCTTCACTGTTCCATACAACAAAAAAACCTTTTCCGCTAGCCACACTTTGTGTATAAACTCATAAAAACAAAAATATGATAAGAAGTGTTGTGGAACGATTTTTTATTTTAATAATAAATGATAAACAGTCAGAGAGAGATAATAAATCGATTTTTTTTTTTTTGTGAGGGAGCTTGATACAGAGGAGAAAGAGAAGGAAACAAGAAGGAAAATGGAAAGAATGATAAGATCAAAAATTGAAAGAATATTTGTTTGAAAAAGTTAATTTTAAAATAATAAAAAGTCAACATTTTTTTTTTTTTGTATAATTTTTAGTTTTTGGGTTACATGTGAAAACTTCTTGTAAATTTATCTTGAGTTGGGATCTTTTGACTCAATTTTATCTAAGTATTGTTGAGGGGACAACCCCATATTGAATTGGTCGAAATATCCAAGACTTCTTACTTTTCATGGAAGATTTGATCTAGCAACTGGGGGTATATGGCTAACCAAAATTATACACCATCATTTAGATATTGTAATTCTTTTTCTTGTGGCGGGTAATATGTATAAAGACTAACTAGAGTATTGGTAACGATATAAAAGATACTTTAAGGCTCATAAAGATTCATTTACAGGTTAGGACCATAAAGACTTACATGAAATCCTAACAATGTCATGGCATGCTTAATTATATTTTAACCTTGCTATATTAGGTTTATAGTATTCCAGGCTCCTTATCAATATCTAATTATGGTATATTACTGTCACCGTCTATTTTTAGGTCTATTGTTATGAAAAAAATTCAAATATTTATGATCTTTTATAATTTTATCCAAACCTTTTAACTTTGAAAAAATATCCGGATTTCATCAAGTATTGACAATTTTAGCATAAATAGGCATTTGATAAATCAAGTGCATCAAAACTAGTAGTTGAGGAATCACCAGTTGGTCCAAATATTAACTAATACGTGGTTTACAAGTGGTAGAATTTTATTGGCCGGAGAAAAAAAGGTAGTGTGGTACTTTACAAATTTATTACCAATTCATGATATATTGAAAATTTTGCAATATTTTAGAAAAAATTGCAAGGATTTTAAAATTTTTGCGATATTTTGAAAACCTTCGTGATATTTAAGGATATTAACTTTTATGTACGATATATATATATGATATTTTGTGGTTAGCAGTATGATATTTTGGTGATATAATACGATATTTTGAAAAATAAAATGATATTTTTATGATACTATTTTATTTTAATATAACATAATTTTTTTATAATATCATTATGTTTTTATAATTAATATGTTGTCCATGTTCATTTCATTTCTAATTGGTCGAAGTGTTGACAAGTAATTGTTCTGAAACAAGAGGTAACTTTTAAATGGTTGAAGAAAAGAACTTATAGCAATATTTAGCAGATTTGTCACCAATTTATGATACGTTGAAAATTTATGATATTTAAAAAAATTCACAATATTTTAAAAGTTTAACCTTTATATACGATATTACAAAAAAAATTATGACATTTTGTGGTTATAGTATAATATTTCAGTGATCTAGTGTGATATTTTGAAAAAATAAAATAAAATGATTCAGTCTAATATATTTTAAGATACCATTTTATTATAATATAACATGATATTATATTATAATATCATTATATGTTTATAAATATATGATATTTAAATATGTTGTCTTGGTACTTCTATGCTTAGTTTGTTTTAAAATAAAGTAATGTATTTTGTTTAAAAAAATTATCTAAATTTACAAAAAAAATGTAAAAAATATTTTTTTTGTAAACTAATAACTTTTACTGTAATATAAAAATTATAGTATCTTTTCATTATAACTTGATATATTTTAAATGAACTCATTTAAGAGTCAATAAATATAACGCTTAATCTAATATTTTTCCATTACCCCTTAATGTTTTTACAACAAACAATAAAATAATAGAAAGAATGATGGACAAAAAGGAGTAATAGACTGATTCGAGGATAGTCTAGGAATGATAACAATCAATGGCAAGAAGAGTGAAAAAGAGGTTCATTGAAGGGGATAAAGAGCTAGAGAAGATTGGATTTAGGGTTATAAAGTTAGGGTTTGACAAAAGAGGAGGGGATTTGGAAGGGAGGAGAATAAGGTTTCAAATCACGAGAGAGGGAGAGAGAAAGAGAGGGTGGCTCTGTGAAGAGAGTGTTTAGGTTAACGAAAGGAGAAAGAAGTTAAGAAAGTGACGTATATATAGGTAGGTTTAAGGTTTAAAAAATTTGAATGGTTCAAGCAATGGATACTTGATATTGTTAGAGTAAAACTTAAAGATTGTAGAAAATATAACAAGTTACACTATGCAAGAACAGAAGTGAACCGTTTATTTGATGAAAAAAAGCAAAGATATCCATCTGAAACATAATTGAGGAACCAATAAATAGCAAAACTGAAACAAATTAAACTCCTAGAAACCAGGACACTACATAAAAACGTGGGATCATGATCCCACTAAATGAGAGTCACCAATGACAGTTCCTACAATCAAGGAACTGACTAGCACTTCA
>CATIWM010350421.1:0-20058 GCA_949671775.1 Mallotus repandus | reverse complement strand
GTAAAAGAGTATTTGAAGTTAAACGATGGTGGCTAGTTTATATGTAAAGCAACTGTTTAGAAACATGTTTTGTATTATCTTAATAATATTTTTCTCTACTGTGTTTCTAGTTACAAAGAGTAATATCATCTTAACTTTCTTCAAAATGATGATGAAATTTCCTATATTATTCGATTTTTGTATATATATTTTATTATTCATAAATATGTATTGTATTATTCATAAATAGTATTTTACTATTCATAGATACATAATTTCAAAAAAAAAATTTCTAAATCTTAAATTGTGATGTATAACACCAAACCTTTCCAATATATTATTTCCAATTTTATTAGTAATGTTTATAACATAATTTGATTGAATTAAATGCTTTGTTGAATGGTTTGCTTTAAACGTCCATCGCTGGCTATATGAGACAAGGTGTGACAGTGGGAGCAAAAAATCTGAATTAGATATCTATCTCTCTGAGTCTGTGATTGAGGAAGATGGCACGTTTACAGTCTTAGATGGTGGAAGATCACTTCCGAGAGATTTTTTAATCTCTCAACCTTAGCATGTGATGTGCTAGCTATGCCAATATCCATAGTACCCTTTGAATATGCTTTTAGCACATGAGGGAGGGTACTTGATTATTTTAGAAGTTTTTGAACACCCAAAATTGTAGAAGCTTTAATCTGTTCTATAGACTGAATGAGATTGTCTGCAACTCTGGTCTCAATTGAGGAGTCCTTAGATGAAGTATAGCAATTTGAGAAAGGTGACGTGCGAAATTTGCAAGCGTACGGAGTCGGTTCAAGTAGTAAAATAAAGTATCGATCCCACAAAGATTGCAAATTGAATATTGAAATACTAAAAGTGTTTGTTTGTTTAAATACCGAATTTTGGTTTGAAAATCAAGTAAAAGACAAGCAAAACAACTTTAATTAAAATTTAACAATCAAATTAAAGGCTAGGGTTCTTATTTTCAATTCAACTTTTTCTTAAAATAGATTAAACATTTAAGTCTTAGACTAATCTTATTTCAGTTTGAAAGCATCTTTAAAATTATAGATTTTCCTCTCAGATAAACCTATAATTAATTGAGTAGAATTAACACCTAGTTCTACTAAGTAAGTGTTTCTTAAACCCAATTTTAAGTATAACTTTTAATCAATATTAGCTACTTAAGTGTCTCTCAACTAAATAAGTAACTAATAGGTTATTGTTTGAATCCAATAGAATCTATCTCTTAATCAAGTTCTAAAGTGTAAACACAATCTAAGGGTGGCCAATCCAAAATGACATTAAGTTCAACAATAACCAAAGAATTAAGATTAAAGACTTAAATCAAAATCAAAATATGCACATAGTTGAATTGAAATAAGAACCCTAAAAATCTACTTAGCTACTCATGTTGAATGAAAGAGAACAAGATAAAGTAACGAAGAAATAACCAATCATTATTAAAAGAAAATAATAAAAGAGTTTAACAAAGAAAACTCCATTTGCTTTAAACAACTACAATGGAAGGTCTTGTTCCTTCAAAACTTCAAAACTTAATTCTCTAAATCAACATGAACAAGAACTTGAATGAAAACCACCTTTGATTCTAAAAAGAAAAATAAAAACTAAGATCAAGATTGTTCTTAGATCAACGTTAGCCCCTATTATCTCGCAAGTTTGTTACAATTTAAAATCCTTGAAATCCCCCCAAATCAGCAGCTCAAAATTCAAATTTGAAAAGTTATTGTAACAGCTTACATAGTTGTACACACCCATGTGTGTGGCTGTGCAAAAACAGTCTTCTTTGTGCTAACTCAGGTTGCGTGGCTTTGTCGTAGGGTACGCTTGGCTGTGTCAGCTTTCTAACACTCAGGGATGGCTGTGCGCACCCAGGCACATGATTGCGCAGGAATAAGCTGTCTTTAAAACTCCACTTATCTTCAAGAATTGGATTGGTTGTAACCTCCATATCCTATCTTTGACTTGTTTGAATCCTTCAAACACCTCCCATGCATCCTTATTTCAAAATTTAAATAAAAATTAACTAAATAAACTTAAAAATCAACAAAATCAATTAAATCCTAACAACTAAACAAAATTAACAAAAATAAATAAAAGATCTTTAAAATAACAAAAATGCAACTAATTAGATTCTAATCCCAAAGAAAAGAGTGTTTAAAATATAAGATTTTTCACACTCATCAAAAGGTATGTGGAAGCAAATTGGTCAGACTTGTTTATTTTTAATTTTTCTTAATTTTACTTCTTCTTCTCAATCTGATTTAATACTTTTATTTTCTTTGTTTGATAGAGTTACCTACAGTTGGATTTGGCCCAACTGTGCCATCATCAAGTGCCACTTAACATGAAATTTCAGTAAAATTTAATTGGCATCATATAATACTTTAACTACTCACTTATGTGCATGTATTATTTACTTCAATTGCTCTGCCTGTGCTCTATGATGTGTGCTATATGACCAACACTGAAGTGACTGCACTTTAGTTGCTAGTGTTTGTTGTTGAATGAGTATAAACAAATTGAACTGCAACACTGAAGTGGTTGACCTTTAGTTGTCAGTGTTGTTGTTACATGAGTTTAAACCCATTAAACATCAATACTGATGTGGCTGACCTTCAGTTGCTAGTGTTCATTTATGATTATGGGCTATGATGATGCTTCCACCGATATTAAGTTGAGAAGTAAACATGCTTGCTATAATTTCTTAGTGGCATGTATTTTGTTGTTAGAAATTATGGCCGCATTTTTACAATGAATTACAATTCATGAGATCTGAGCCTACCTTACATTTTATTTCTATCTACTTGCCTTTTAATTATCTGCTTCTGCTTTTTTTTCTTACTTGGTTGCATTTCTGTGAATATTTGGTTGGGTTGGGCCATGAAGAAGCTTCCACCTAGGTTTCTAAGCAGATTGTGCGAATGTGTTTGCTAAGATTTCTCAGGTGACATCTCTTTGTTGCCAGAAATTCTGGCACCATTTAGACATGACTTGAAAACTTTAAAAAGCTAAGCCCTTCTAACTTGTTGATTTTAATTTAGTTTTTAGCGTTTGCTTTTATTCTTATTCTGTGTTGTTCTTTTTTTCTTTTACTGCGGCAGTTGTAACTTGTAAGCTTTTGGGTGCACAAAAGCTATGGTCTGCAATCAGATATCTTTTGCAAATGATATGTAAGCTCATCTCTCCCTTAAATTAATATATATTTTATTTTATTATTTTAAAATATAACTAAAATAAAACAATTTTTATTATATATATATATATATATAGACACACAAGAAGGAAGGACAAACAAAATTACCAATAATTTTTCATTTATTGTTATGTAAAAATTAGATAATTTAGTTATTTGCTAATGAAAATAAATTGAATTAATTAAAATATAATTCTAAAATAAAATATGTTTTCTAGTCTAATTAGATTAATTTTGATTTCGTCTTTCATAAAAATTAAATTAATTAAAATCTATTTCTAATTTAATTGGAAGTTACGAAAAATTTAAATGTAATTTTGTTAAAAAATATCTTTTTATTTTTATTTTAATTAGATTTGCTTCTATTTTATCTAATATAAATGAAATTAGATAATATATTTTATAAGTCATATTAAATTAAATTTCATAAGTAAATAAATAAAATTAAAATTAAAATTATTTATAAAATAATTAATTACAAAAAATATTAAAATAAAAATGTTAAAAATAGTTTTGTATAACTATTCAAATAAAAAATTATAAGAATGTCATAAATTATTTCTTTAAAAAACATAATATAATAAATTATTATATTATAATTCTATAAAGTTTGTAAAATTAGATTATTATATAAATAAGAATGTTAAAAGAGTGTTGCATAACTCTATAGAATTATTTTTAAAGCAAAAAAGCATTAATGTTAAAAAATATTAAAAAATAATATATAATTGTTTAAATAAAAATCTATTAATATAATGAATTACAAATATATTAAATTTATAATATTAAATACTTATATAAATAAAATAGTCCTTATATTATTTTTAGAAACTTTACTAGAATTTAATAAGAAATGACTACATTTAAATTACAATTTTATTTATCTAATAATTGATCATTAGGGGCAAGTAATCGAGCCAAGTCAAGCCGAGCTTTGACTAGTTTGAGTTTGGTTTGTTTATAAACGAGCAGAGTTTGCAATCCTATATGGTGTTTACGAGCTATTCGCGAGCTTAAATGAGCCTAAATAAATTTTAAAAAATACAAACCATAAATTAAAATTATACATTCAAAAATTAAAAATAAATTACAATATATTTAACAAAAATTATGATTTTATTCTAATAATATATTTTTAAAAATATTTTTCACAATACAAATTTATATATTATATATCTAAAATCAAATTACTAAACATCAAAATTACGAGCCTGCTCACGAGCTTCGCGAGCCAAGTTTTGTATAGTTATAGCTCAGCTCGTTTATTAAACGAACTTTAATATACGAACTTTTATCGAGCCAAACACTGAGCTACTTGTAAGCGCGCGGCTTGGCTCATTTACACCCCTATTGATCATAGCCATAAATTTTTCTAAAAGTTAGTTCATAAATTTTGTTGTTATATAAATAGAATAAAAATTTTATGATTTCAAATATTCTATTGAATTTTAATACCAATATCCATTATCTAATTATTGACTAAATTTTTTAAAAGAATGGTGGATAGAATGTTTTTAGAGTGAAAAAAATTAACATTAAAAATGTTGAAAAATATGAAGTGTAATGCTCAAAGAAAAATGGTATTTTTTTTAATGGAGATAAATTAAGACAAACAAATACTAAAAGCTAAACAGATTAGCTTTTTAAAGAGAATAATTTTAATATTTTTTTATATGTTATTTTTAAAAATATTGAAATTTATTATTGAAAATAAGATTTAAACAAAAATTTTGTTAAATATTTGATAATATATAAGTCTTATTAAATTTAATTTAATAAGTAAATAAATAAAATTAAAATTAAATTATTTATAAAATTAATTATGAAATATTAACATAAAAATTTTGAAGTAGTTTCATATAATTGTTTAAATAAATATTTATTAAGAATGTAAATTATTATATTATAATTCTATGAGTTTGTATAATTAGATTATTATATAGATTATTATTTAATAGAATTATTTTAAAGAAAAAAAAATCAATATTAAACATTATTAAAAAAATAATGAGCTATTTCAGTAGAAAATTTATTAAAATTATAATTAATTACAAGTCCATTAAACTTATAATACTAAATAACTACATAAATAAAGTAATGCTTATATGATTTTCAGAAATTTTACTAAAATTTAATAAGAAAATAACTAAATTTTTTTTATCTTTATAATTAATTATAGCCATAAAGTTTTACAAAAATTAGTTCATTGAATTTTTGTTACATAAACAAAGTATAAATATGATTTTAGAGTAAATTTTAATAAAAATTAAAATTAAATTAACTAATATTCATTATCTAAGTTTTAAGTAAAAATAATTTTTTTTTGAAAAATGATTGATAGAATGTTTTTAGAGTAAAAAATAATATCGACATTAAAAAAATGTTAAAAAATATGAAGTATAATTGCTTAAATAAAATTAATAATTTTTAATGAAATAAATTAATACAAATAGACATTAAAAATTAAATAGATTAATTTCTTAAGAAAATAATTTTAATATTTTTTATAGGTCATTTTTAAAAATATTAAAGTTTATTATTACAAATAAGATTACAAACAAAAAAATTTAATTTTTTAAAAAGTTATCAATATTAAACGTATTAAAGAAAAGTGAATGTACATAATTGTTAAAATAAAATATTTAATAAAATTATAATAAATCGTAACTATATTAATGTGTAATATTATATTTTTGTCAGAAAAATAATAATTTAATCATTTTAAAAAATTTATAAACATCAAAATTTAATTTATTGAAATTTTTATTTTCTCAATAATTGATTACAATTATAATTAAAAGACGGAAAGATGAAATATAATTTTTAAAATAAAAAATTTACTCAAATTATACCCTTGAATTAAAAATAATATTTTATATGAATATAATAAAATATTTATTTATTTTCAACTTTTAAAAATTGTACTCTCAAATAATAGTAATCATATAAAATTATTTAATTCAAAATTAAAGTTTATTTTATAAAAAGGGGGTCCAATAGTAATAAAAAAATTACGTATGAAATATATGATGTATACTATTTTTCTAAAATAAGAGCTAATATTTTAGTAAATTTTTATATTTTTATATAAAAATAAAATGACATTGATCTACTTTAATTTTATATATATATATATATACTATTTTCTATCTGTTATTTATTAATTATATCATCAAATTTTATGAATTAAGTACTATGATCAAGGGTGAACATCGGGTGGATTCGGACGGTTCTGGTGGTGGAAGATGGAAACCGATTGATTTATTATATTCATAATATGCAACCGACTCTTGGCTTAATTATAAGGAAACCGATAAGTCAGATTTTTGAAAATTTCGGGTATTTTTCGGACAGAATGATAGGATTTGGGCTTTTAAATTGGGCCTTTTTTTAATGGACTGTAACCAAAAATATAAAATTCACTAACTTTTTAGCACTATAATGGGCCGAACTCCTGTTTTACACTGACTATTAGCCTAAGCAAGGCCTGAATGGCCAAGCTTGATGTAAAATTTACAAAAAAATATTAAGTAATAATTACATTTAAATATTACTACTAATTACAAAATGATAATCACATTTGGTTTGCTTCCACTATTGGCAGTATCAGATGTAAGCTTCCATAGACACAAAATATCAAAATAATTTGCTTATTGTGTCAATAAAAATCCAAACAGCAACAAAAAGAATCACCAAAATTAGTTGGGACAATCCTGAAATAAAGAAATAGTTCCAAGTCAGGAAAACACATTATGCAAAATAGTAATAAATAATGAGAATAAACCTATGAAAGTATGAATTTGAGGCTCAGGACTTAAATTCATCATATGACGACTATGCCACATTTCTGGCAGCAATGTAACATTTATGCTACCAAAGAAACTTAAGCAAGTAGCATTCATAATAGTTTTATAAAGAATTGAAGAGGTGGAAGCTTAGGAGTGTCA
Source organism: Mallotus repandus (assembly GCA_949671775.1). Lineage (NCBI taxonomy): Eukaryota > Viridiplantae > Streptophyta > Magnoliopsida > Malpighiales > Euphorbiaceae > Mallotus > Mallotus repandus. The sequence continues at coordinate 12,915 of CATIWM010350421.1, read as the reverse complement.
TCATTGCCTCAAATTCTTAAAAAAAATCATTTACAGAGAAAATGCAAAGTCATTAAATACAATATGTATGATATCAAAGTTCATTAGCCATTTAGGCTCCTCATTGCATTAGCATCAATGGACAGTAGGACACTGCCTCATTATGGGTTTGTGTCACCTAAAGAAGCAAAGAAATAAATAGCCTACATTGTTTAATAAGTATGCTAGGCAAAAAGAAGTCATTAGTGTAATGTAGTAGGAAGAATATTAAACACAGAAGTCAACAAAAATTCATATATATAAATATTATATAACTAATAACTATAGCAGTTAGCAAAGGCTCAGAAAACATTAAGTTTCAAATTAGAAAAAGGTAACACAGATACAATCCCGACAACATTATTAAACTGCTACTAAGGGATTCATTATGTATCCCCTGATTGGTCATACAAAATGGTGGAAGCTTCCTAATCGCCTTAATGCTTGTTATATAGGAGCTAGCAACTGCAACTTGGTCACATTACTCATAACAAGAATTAGCAACTGCAACTTGGTCACATTACTCATAACAAGAGTTAGCAACTGCAACTTGGTCACAAGTGACTAGTTGGTCACATTATGTCATGACCCAAATCTGGGAGTCATGACTGGTGCTAGGGAACGAGAATTCACACAAATTCGGAACCCGTAGCAAGCCTTAAATATAATTTACACATCAAACATACATATAAAAATACCTCAGAATTAAAACTTTAATAATATAAAGAAAACTTCATATTATAACATAATAAAATATTTATACAAATCTTTAAATACACAATCTTAGTCAACAGTTATTTAAAAAAAACATACTACAACAAGATGTACTACTGTTGCAGCGTCTAATAAAATACAAGAAAAGTAATAGTTCAAGATTTACATAAATCGGTCGGGGAAGAAAGAGTCCGGCGAAGAGTACTACTAGTCGAGGTCTGACGATAATAATCCTGAAAAATAATTGAGGGGGGTCAGACCTCACTGAGTGAATCATTATTATATATATGCATGTAACCTAATGCACGTACACACAAACATCAATAATAATATTCGTTTATTTATATTTATATAAATATACATAAAATCCACACATATGCTTGAAAATATTTTTCGTAATTTATTTTGCTGGAGGATCAAAGCAGAACCCTAATATTTCTGCAACCTCAATCATTGAACCTCATTAGCCAATAGGCTCACTTAAATACCAAAATATTTCTCTTTTCCAAATTAACAGTGGACTGACTCCGAGATACTGAGTCAACCGAGCTCCCGCAGTCTCACTGCCGGCATGACTGGCCCCAAGACACTAAATCAACCGAGCTCCCGCAGTCACACCACTTTCAACCAAAAATTTCAATAATTCAATAATCATAAATTTCATAATATCGATCGAATATCAAACCTAGTATTTTAACGTACTGGTGTGCACATAGTCCTAGTGTAGCCCACTAGGTAGCACGTTCTACGGCTATCCTCCAAAATATTATTCAAAATAAATAGATAAATAATTCATCATAAATATATGCATCCATATTACGAAATTAGAATTTGCATTTAAATATTCTTATGAAGACATACATATGCATGTATTATCATATTCATGAAATATAAATGTATGCATATATAAAATCATAATAAATAATAATAAATTCATATTTATTCAAAATATGGATGCCAAATCATAAATTCTATATGTCATGCATACATATAATAATAACTCACTGGTGTGCACTCCTCTACTCTGGTTCGGCTGATCCGGTCCTGGAGGCCTAGCTCGCGGTGCAGCTAAAAGAAAATAATAATAAATAAATCATTAGAAATAAATTCCTAATTTTATACTTTAGAGATTTCTAAAAAATGACTCGATCTAAGACCCGACTCGACTAAGATTCAAAACTTAAGACCGGCCCGATGTCACGTTTTACAAAAAATATAAAAAATTTTTGACCCGGAATTGTCCGGAACAGTACCATGAACAGTAACCCCCGAGCTCGAAAAATTTAAATTTTTTAGAAAAATAAATAAAAAATCATTTTTAGATAGCTCATAATCTCTACAACAATTAATCTCAAAGCAATTATATCAAATAAGATTAAATTCAAGCTCAAATTAACCAAAAAATCAAAATGTTAAAAATTGAATTATACAAAAACTGAGTAGTTATCAGAGTCGAAACTCGAAACGGCTTAAATATTTGAGAAGCCCGGAGGATCAGCTTCCAATAGAGACTAACTTTGTCGGCTGAGGTGGCTGGATCGTCATCGGTGAGCAAGGAAAAATCCGACCAAAAATAAAAATAAGAGGAGGAGAGAGAGAGAGAAGCTTTGCCGGACAGCTGGGGAGGAGGAGATGACGGCGATTGGTAGCTGGTGATGTCTGGCTGGTGACTGGCACAATGGGTAAGTGGCAAAAATGGTGGTTTGACAAAAAGAAGAAAAGAAAAAAAAAAAAGAATATGGAGAGGAAGAAGATGAAGCTATTGCTTCACATTTTTCTTTTCTTTTTTTAAACCAATAAAATAATAACTTTAACATAATAATAATAATAATAATAATAATACTAATAACAACTTTAACATAATAGTAATAAAAATTAAGTAATATATTTTGTAAATAATAATATCTCAAATTTTTATTATTTCATCCAAAATACACATATATATTTACACACTTAAAAATTTTAAAGTGTATTAAAATACACTAAGTTAATAATATTAAAGTAATATTCGACACAAGAACTTCAAATTTAATTTCACTAATAATCAAATATCATAAATTAATAAAATATTTATTAACACTGTAAATCCCAAAATCAAATTTTATAATATGTAAAAATTCGGGTTATAACACATTACTCATAAACAAGCATCAAATAGAACCAAGAGAAGTAAGCAGAGCAGAGTAACAAAAAATAGTCAGCGGTAGAGGCACATAAATTATAAAAGCAATAAATAATAAAAGGAGAGTCATCTTTCCTGAAATATAAGGGATTATGATTTCAGAAATCAGCTGCTTACGACTGTGAAGGACCAACACCCATTTGACCAAGTTCTGCCAAGTGACATAAAGCCATAAATGAGAAAGTACCAAGTAATTTAATATTCATAAAATAAATAAATAAAAAGAATGTAACATGGAGGTAGACCTTTTTCTAAGTTCTCAAGATCATTCAATGCCTCCTCAACTGAGATTGGATTGTTAGATAATCTCATCCAATCCTGAGTACAGATGAGTGCTTCAAGTACCTTAGGAGTTAAAGAGCTTCTGAACACATCAAGCACCTATCCCCCAGCGCTGAAAGCACTTTTAGAAGCAACAGTGGAGATTGGGACTGCTAAGACATCCCTAGCCATTCGAGAAAGGATTGGGAACCTTTGGGAATTCAGTTTCCACCACCTCAATACATCAAAAGAGACATCTTCCTCAATGATAAATTCACTTAAATACATATCAAGCTCTGACTGCTTGCTTCCACCAAGCCCACTCTCCAACTTATGCTTTTTAAATTTTGCTTTCAACATAGAACCACCCTTTGTAGAAGCAGAATTATCAATAGTAGAAGTAGATTGACTGCTTTTAAAAGGAACAGGTGACTGTCTATCACAACCAGCATCAACAAATGCATAAGTGCTTACATAGACCTTAAATAACTCAAAAAGAGATTATTTCACAATAGGAAATAAGCTCCCACTAGATTTTGGCCCATACATCTGGGTTAAAGAGAGTTTCATGTAGTTAAGCTTGCTTGTTGGATCCAAGATATTAGCATAGAAAATCAAGAAATCGGTCTTCTGTGGATCCTCCCAGTATTTATTGAACTTGCTTTTCATATTAGAGCACATAGTAATTTGGCTTGAATCATCGGATTGCTTCCACTCATCCAGCAAATAATGAAGGTCAGAAATTTCATTAAAAAATGAGTTTGCAGTCACATCGTATGAACTAGATATTCGAAGAGTCATTTCATAGAATTGCTCTAAGAACTGAAGCATTTTAGACACATAGTGCTAATCTAAAATATCTGGAACTTCATCATTTAAATCAATCCTAAAGGCTTATTCATTTTTCTCATATTTTTCAAACACTTTTTCATATATATAAGCAGTTTTTAGCATTAGGTATGTCGAATTCCACCTAGTTGGAACATCTAAAGACAATGATGCTTTTGACTCAACATTAACTAAATCAGCAAATTCCCTAAACTTTCTCAATCTTAATGGTGAATTTCTTATATATCTGACTGCTTCCCTAACCTTTTTCACAGAAACACCAACGTCTTTCAACCCATCCTATACAATTAGATTCAGAATATGTGTAAAACATCTGACATGTACATATTTAGCCGTAACAGGACTGGTACCCCAAGACAACAATTTTTTTTAAAAAAAATGACAAAGCAGTGTCATTACTAGAAGCATTGTCCACTGTGATAGTGAACACGTTCTTAATTCCCCACTCTAGCAAGTAGTTTTCAAATGCCTTGGCAATGTACTCATGTTTATGTGAGCTAACAGACACAAAAGACAATCTCTTTTTGTGGAGCTTCCACTCATCATCCATAAAATATGATGTTATCATCCATAAAATATGATGTTATATATAATTCATTCTTTGTATTGAAGCCCATGAGTCAGTTGTTAAACTGACTCTTTGACAATATTCTCTAAGAAAATTTTTAAGTTTCAATCTTTCTTCCACATACAAACTAAAGTAGTATTGGCTTACAGTCCATCTATAAAGGATTTTAAATCTAAGGCAACACACAAACATAAACTTTTTGAAACCCTCCCCTTCAACAAACTTAAATGGCAATTCATCTATAGTTATCATTTCAGAAAGTTTGTTCCTAATCACTTTCTGGTCAAATATTCATGTTCCTAAAACCCCCATATTTTCAAAAGCATCAGCATCAAAAACACCAATTTTAAGTGTCAACAATGATTGCCTAGTATCTTTGCTGTGAGGGAATTTAGTGCAAGTCAACATATGGTTTCTTAAGGATGAGGTGCCATGCTTTTTAGGATGTGAATTAAGTTTTTTAGCACAGTAAACACATTTACCTTTCTGTGTCACCCCAGAAGCATCTTTCACCCTCTCAAAATGCTGCCATACTATGCTTCTGACATCAATCTCTTTCCATTTCGTAGAAGCATCAGCATCAGGGGCATGCTGAACTTTCTGGCCAATTGGTATTTTTGAAGCACTAATAGCACTGGCAGATGCCATACTACCAAAAAAAAATATTTTAAAAAAACACATTAGGAGTTATTGACATAAAAAAAATACATGTATCAAAAAATTATTAAATCATTAATAAACTAGAATCATAATTCATACAGACATTTATGATTCAGGCCTTTTAGAATCGAGTAAACATTTAAAGCTTCCACCTTTTAACAATCAATTTAAAACTACCAGTGACAGAATTCATGCTCTATGTAATTGCTTCCACCTTTTAAGTTTTGTTGATTTTATCAACAAGACTATTAAATTTATCAACTTTAGGGACCCAGAGACAAATAAAACAAACCATCAGAAAGCAAAACAAAGAAATAAATTTTTTGTTATTAAACAGAAATTATAAAAATCATTCAAATATCAACAGTTGTTTTAGATACAAGTAATATACACAAAAACAACCAAAAAATAATCTAAAACAAAAAAGATTAATAAATTTACAAATCATCAAAAATAATAACATGCAAGACTCCGATATGTTCACAAAGGCACATATCTATAAAGAATAGTTTTTTAATATAAAAAATAACCAAAACATATCATCACAAGTCACAACATATGCACAGATCTCACACAATTACCAATTTGATAATATAATTTTTGTTATTATAAAAAAATTACACAAATAAATCACAACCCCTTTTTCATATTATTTTTAGACACACACAGTCAAAAAACTTTTTTTTATTATGCAAAAATAACACAAATAAAATCACGAAAACATTTTCAAAAATAAAACGTAACACAGATCAACAAGCATATTAAAAAATCAAAGTATGAACAACAAAAATTACATTCAAAGTCGAGATCACAGATCTTTAAAAAATAATTTTTTTTAAAACAAAAATTGAACAACAATGAACAAAAATATAACATGCATGCAAAAAAAATCAACAACACCACATGATAATGAATTTCCATTACTAGATCTATAAGAGAAATGATAAATGGATTTCTGTCATTAAGGGTTTTAAACTATCAAAAAAATTAAAAAAAAACAAAGGCCTGAACAAACTACAGAAGAGAGCGATTTCAAAACATAGAGATGGAGACTTGAGAGGGTTAGAGACGATTTGAGGGACAAAGAAAATGAATGACAAAAAGGGTTGTGCCTGTTACAGAGATAGAGATGTAGAGATGAGGGGGTGTGAGAATGAGAGATGGATCTAGAGAATCAGAGGGTCATGCGGCGCGACAAGAGGAGAAATGAATTTAGGGTTAGGGTTATTTAGTTTAGTATATATATATAAACACACCGTTTAGGGTAATGAAAGTTCGAAAATTAGGGCGGTTCAGATTACACAAAATCTCTATAGAATCGCCATCCGTTACCCGATAATTTTACTCAAACTTACTGACCTGCCAAAATACCCGACTTGAGCCGAACCAATCTCTTTCTTTGGTTCGATTCGAATCGAAAATTTCGATCGAGTCGAATTTTGCTCACCCATAACTATGATACATTCTTAGAAGTTTTTGAATGATTTACTATTTTTAATTTGTTTAATAATTTTATTCATATACTAAAGATAATTTTTAATTAGTTTAATAATTTTATTCATATGCTTAAAGATCATTTTTTTTGAAACGACCTAAAGATAATTTTTTTTGAAACGACCTAAAGATAATTTTTAAACAACTATTTTATATAATATAATATATTTTTAAATTTTTATAAGGAAAAAAATTTCAATGTGAATTTTTCTGCATATTATTTTATTAATTTTTATATTATCAAATTTTATGTTTTATCAAAATTTTCAATAATTTTTAAAATTATTATCACTTTTATTTTATATACTACACATTAAATTTATTTTATTAAATACAAAAATATTCATTTAAAATTATAATCTAAAATATAATGTTTTAATTAACATCTACGGCTCCGCTGCCACCAAATGTTTAAACGCTGTATCCAACATTTGTTTTGCTCCTATGTTAGCAGAGATTTGAGGAAAGATGATGTTGACGAGGAGCCTGGACCGCCTTCTAGCTCATGCTTCTTCTGCTTCGGATGTTGTTGGGTGGGTTCGTCACAAAATGGGTATGCTTGAATCCATCTCTTATCTTCATACTTGTTCTAGTTCCAGCAGTAAAAAAGTCAGAAACAAATGCAAATCTGTTTCATTTAAAACCATTGATGATGCCTTTGCTTCCTTTAATCACATGCTTCACATGGATCCTTTGCCTTCAAAAATTGAATTCAACAGATTATTAGCTGCACTTGTTAGAATGAAAGAATTCGGGACTGTGATTTCTTTGTGGAAACAGATGGAATCGGCAGGAATTTCACTTAATTTATATTCAGTTAGTATTTTGATTAATTGCTTCTGCAATTTACATCTTGTGGGTTTTGCATTTTCTACTATGGGGAAAAGTTTCAAACTTGGTTTTCAATTTGACATTATAGTGTTTAATACTTTAATTAATGGGCTTTGTAAGGAGGGTAAAATTGCTCAAGCAGTGGAATTGTTTGATCAGATAGTTTCCAATGGGTATCAGCCTGATGTTTATACATATACTGTGATTGTGAATGGTCTTTGTAAAATTGGAAAAACCAGTGTAGCCACCGGTTTGCTTACAAAAATGGCCGAGGGCGGTTGCAAGCCTAATGTGGTAGCGTATAACACCATTATTGACAGCCTTTGTAAGGATGGATTCGTTTCTGAGGCATTAGACCTCTTCTTGAAGATAAAGAAAGAAGGCATTAAGGCTGATGTTATCACTTACACCTCCTTAATTCATGGTCTTTGCAATTTGGGGCGATCAAAGGATGCTTCAATTCTTTTTAATGAGATGCTAGATGGGAACATAACACCGGACATAGTTATCTTTAATGTACTGGTTGATGACCTTTGCAAGGAAGGCATGGTTTCAAATGCTCGAGGTATGGTCGAGAAAATGATTCAGAAGGGAATAGAGCCTGATGTTGTCACCTACAATTCATTAATAGATGGATATTGTATGCGGAACAATATAGGTCAAGCTAGAAAATTATTTGATGTGATGGTAAGCAAGGGTTGTAAACCTACCATTTTCACTTACAACATATTGATTGATTGGTTTTGTAAAAGGAAAAGGATAGCTGATGCAAGGCAGCTTCTTTATCAAATGCATTGTAGAGGTTTAATGCCTAATGTTGTCACCAATAACTCTCTTATGCACGGCTTATGCCGAGCAGGGAACCCTTGGGCTGCACATGAAGTCTTCGAGAACTTGTGCGCTAGTGGTCTATCGCCAGATACAGTGACTTTCTCAACTTTGCTAAACGGCTTCTGTAAACATGGGCATGTTGACATGGCATTGACCCTTTTCCATGAAATGGAAAAGGGTATGTTGAAGCCTAATATTTTTGTCTATAATATCCTAATTGATGGCCTGTGCAAAGCTGGAAAGCTAAATGATGCAAAGAAGCTATTTTCAAGACTCTCTATGGAAGGATTGCAGCCTGGTGTGCATACATATACCATACTAATCAATGGTTTATGTAAAGAAGGGTTACTAGATGATGCATATAAGGTATTCAGAAAAATGGAAGAGTATGGCTGTTTGCCAAATAGCTTCTCTTATAATGCGATTGTTCGGGGATTTCTCCAGCATAGAGATCTGCCAATGGCAAGAAAACTTATTGATGAAATGGTTGGTAAGAAGTTTGCTGCAGATTCCATCACATTTGAATTGGTTCTAAATTTAATGTCCAACGATGATTCCGCTATGAAAAAGCTACTAGATAAGTCCTAAGACTGTCCCCCTTCTTTTTTTTTTGTGAAAGGTATCAAATGTTCATTGAAGTGAAGCGCTAACAGTACAACAGAGCCACCTCATTTGGCTTTGAACGCTCGAACAAAGAGAGTCATATAATAGCTACCCAATTACATTGTCTTCTAACAAAAAGCATAGTAATCGATCCAAAATTGGTTCCTACCCTACGGCACTAGGGACAGCGTCCCAACTAGTGGCCTCAATGACACTTGCAATCCCCATCCATAATGACTGTGTCAAAGCCCTTGCAGGGCCATTTTCCATAGTTGCTGGGGAATCACTCTTTTGCAAAGGTGCGCTATAATGCTGCCAAAACGTTTCCTACCCAGGATTTTTAGATAGCAGTTTGGTGAACCTTATGAGCATCGGATTTAGTATAATGGTATCAAATTGAATTGATTATCGAATGGAAACAGCTCCGCTATAGTAAATTGTTAAGAATAATTCTTGTTGAAATGGATAAATATTGAGGCATAACAGTTAAAAAATTTCTAAGAAAAAGTCTATTAATTTGAAAAGGTGAAAAAGGGATAATAAAAAAATTAAATTAATTTTTTTTAAAAAAAAAGGGACTTGTATCATTGTCTATAAAGTGAATTAATAAAAAAAATTATATAGAAATGTTTGCTTCATTAATTGATATAAAGTGAAATTAACTTTCTATACATAGGGAAACTAACTCAATTTTAAATATAAGAAAATAAAAATCCTGTTGAACTCTACAATAAAGATTTTTAAACGATAAAAAAATCCTTAGAGATGCCCGTTTAGCAAAATCATATTTCACATGTACATGCACCTCAGAAAATAAGGTTTTGGACTGGTACCATAATACTTGTACAGTGCATGCATAAATTCTTTGTCACAATTTAGAAATGGGGAAATTCTTGGAACAGGCAGCAAGAGGAATTTCTATAATAAACAACAAGGATTTTACCTCAGGAAATGAGTAAAAGAATAACATCCCAACTTCAATTTCAGCTCATCTCCCTACCAATTAAAATTTTGGCAAAATCCATATTGGCCTAAACTTATCGACTTTTTAACTTTAGGCCCCTAAAATTTTATTTTATATATATAGGCCCTAGAACTTCACGAGTTTCAAATTTTAAACCCTTATGTCAATTTTTTAACAAAAATTATTTCCTTTTGCTCGCTAAAGTTATATATTTCTAACATTCATGTCATTTTTTACCTTTTAACACTTATATCATTTTTCAAATTTTTCACCGGAAATAAATAAAATTGACATATTTTAAATTATTATAAACATATTTAAATAATTTTAAATTTTAAAATAAACAAACAAGTTAATGCTATTATGATAAAATTTAAAAAAATTATAATAATAACATTGTTTTTCACAATATTTTAAATTATTGAGTAAATTTTTATAATATAAAATTTTTTCATGTACCCAAAAAGCATAATTAAAAAAAATGAAGGTTAACATAACGGTTATAAAAAGTTTGAATTGGTTGGAAAATTTATCACTATTTTTTGGTGATGTACAGACATGCATTGGTATCTACTATTTATAAAAGTTATATTATAAAAAATTATTCACAATAATTTAATTAAAATTTTGTACAAAAAACTAAAAAATGTATTAAAAATATAAAATTTAAAATTTGAAGAATTATAAAATATTTTTTATCATAATCACTTTTAGTTATGGTGTTCCTTTTCATCATAATATTTTATTTTGAAAATATAATATTTTATTTGAAAACAATAGTTTTATTATAATTTTTTATCTTAACATTAAATTGTTTATTTATTTTTAAAATTTAAAATTATTTAAAATGCATATAAATTTATGTTTTTAATTTAAAAAATAAAAAATAAAAATAAGTAAAAATTTTAAAAGTGATATAAGTGTTAAAAAGGTAAAAAATAATATGAATGTTAGAAATATAAAATTTTAGGGGCCAAAAGAAAATAATTTTTGTTAAAAAATTAACAGAAAGGTTCAAAATTTTTAACCCGTTAAGTTTGAGGGTCTAGATATACAAAATGAAACTTTAGGAGCCTAAAGCTTAAGAGTCGATAAGTTTAGTGGCCTCAATTTGCCTAAAATTTTTGCTTTGCTATTTACATTACATGCTGCGACATGAAGGCCAATACGTTCCAAAACTTTAAGTCATTGATTCGCAGAACCGGTTCTCGGATTAATGTATCTTTTGAACCTACCAATTTGAACACAAGGAAGACAAAATAAGACACAAGGTGTTAAAAGCTTAACTATATATATATATATATATATATATATCAAATAAATGTTTAAGGGTCCAAACAAACAATGAAAATTCGAGGGCCAACTAATTGATTTTTCCAAAAATATGTATATGCATGTGCAAATCCACATGAAGGTAGTAACAAACGTGGAGAGTATGAGAATCAACTAAAAACAACTTTGGAAAATAAAAGTGTCACTTATGAATATCACTAGTGCAGAATCAGAAGTTCAGCGCGGCATTTACAATTATCAGTAATTATCAACATGGAAGAGTATCTGCGCAATTACTTACATATATAAAAAATAATAATAATAATAAAATAAATTGAAGGCCATAATGTCAATAGATTATTTCTTTGTGGCATCAATAAACATGGCTCGAGTCCAGTGCTCAATATCCTCAGATTGAGATGGTGGTGGAGGAAACGTCGGATGTTCTACTAGATCCCATCCATCAATAAGGCTTTCATTCTTCCCAGCATCAGATATCTCGGTGGGAAAAAGAAAACTGGTAGCTGAATTTGGAAGGGTATTATCGCTTGTGTTTTTCTGCAAGGCAAAAGTAAGCATGAATGACATTGAAGAATTACACATGCAGATGCAGTGGAGTAAAAAGTCATATCGTCTAGAGTAGCCAAAAAATTATATTTTGAAAATGGATGATCATTAACAAAAAGAAATGGACAGTGAAGCAAAATCCAATACCCAAAAGAGTTGTGGGATTCTACCACTATAGGAAATAGTTGAAGACCCCTAATCATTTCTTGACACCAAAGGTGTCAACTGATTCACGGATGTTCAAATTCAAGATGCTATTGCTTTCATTATGGGGCTAGAAAATAAACTGTTAAGTAGACAGGACAGAAATTGGTTTTTACCAATGGCAGTCAAGCTAAAACACCCTTCCCAAAGGGAGGGAACAAAGAGGGAATAAAATAATATTGAAACAATATTTCAGAGACACCCTATGTCAAAATTGGCAATTAAAGGCATAGAAATTGAGCAACATAATTTTTTTCTTAAGTAACCAAGTATACAATCAGTGTTAAGTTCCATAACCTTTTAAAGAAGCCATATCTTTAGGGCATACCATAAGATGCAGCGCATGTGCACTCTCCATCAAAGTGCTAGATGAAATGGTAGAATTTGCATTCCATGCAGATTTATTCAATTTTTTAACCTGTGTACATGACCTGAAGCTCAAAAGAAAAGGCCTCAGAGATGGTATAGAAACAAACTAAAATAATATCATCACATTTCTCCGCAACCATTTTTCTCCCCTTGCCTGCACAACACACAAACCCACCCACCCCACAAAAAACAAAAATAAAAATAAAAATAAGAGAAAGAAAGAAAAGAGAAACGTTTCCATTTTCTGTAACAACACATAAGAGAGTACTAACTTATGATGGGTTTGCACTGGGTTCAATTTATATAAATCTCAAAAAACAACACAACAAACAATTGGATTTTTGGCATGATCAGTTTCTGCATCTATTTGATAATATGGCACACCAAAATAATACTAGTGTGCCCATATTCTGCACAATTGAAAATATCAACACAAGACAAGAAACAAGCATCTTAATAAATTGTCTAGTAAATCTGAGATATATTGCTCCATTTTATTCTAGGATGCTACCATCAAACACAGCACAA
>CATIWM010350392.1:0-18331 GCA_949671775.1 Mallotus repandus | reverse complement strand
ATTTTATTGACATACAAAATGTATACAAAAGAAAATAACAGAGCATGAAATTAAAATAACTCCAAACCTAATGGAAATGCGTGCTAACCTCATATTCATAATCACGGTCACTCCCTTCCCATGGATAAAGCTGCTGTTGTAGCAGAAGTCCTCCTTTATCATCCTCCGCTACATGATTTTAAAAAATAGGGGCCTCTAAGATTCAATAACAATAGATTCAACATAAGAAATATATTTGTAATTGTTGAATTTAACGCGTACCAATTCTTGCCATCCAAACTCTCCGCATCCACACTTTCTTCATCCAAAATACTGATTTCTACCTAAGATATCACATTAAAAGTTGCACATTACATGTTGCTAAGTATATATATGAGTAAGTTGTGTGCTTTAAGGCCAATCATCTACTATGAAGAACACATAAACTTACAGGCTTTTTCAAACCAGTGAATGCGCTATCAAGACTATCAGATACTGCAATTAAAAGGTAAAAAAAAAGTAATTCATGTGCTTTTCTAACATGTGATTTATAAGACTTCATGAAGTAAATAATTAAGGATTTTTCTACCGTAGGTACCAGACAAGGTTTCAGTTTCCGAGAAAGCTTGTCTACAGAGTCATCTGCACTATCCTGCATGAAAACCATTTTCTTCTTCTTCTTTTTGGTAGGATCAAAGGGGCAATCTTAGGATCAATGAAGAGATGCAAAATCAGACTATTGCAATAAAGAAAAGAATATCTTAACACCAGTCACTAGCTGAGCATCAAATCAGATGCCTTTGGCAATCTTAGGTGCAGTCTATGCAAGAGCGCACAAATACTACTCTATAATAAACAACTCTTACAAGAATTCTTCAGTAAATTGATACACATCAAATTCAATACATGAAAATCCCCTAAAAATCAATTAAGCATAGAAGAAAGAGCTTACTTTTGGGACCTCGTCACCAAGATCATTGGTAGTGTCGTCTATCATGACTGCAACAAAGAACAAACAACAAAATCATCACCATTATTGAATAGAAAAACATCAAGAAATTTCAGCACAAAAATATACAGAGAGCAGAAGCTTAAAGTCGAATGCAAACTGAAAAATTGGATATAAGATGAAGAAATGGGAAAAAATATTAGAATATGTTCTGATTCAGATATTAATGTTCGATTTGATAGATAATATAGAGTTGTAGGTGGCATTAAAACTTGGCATATCGAGTGAGATAAGCATTGTTGCTGCATAGTGACTAAACAAAAGAAGAGACCATAGCGATCATACAGTTAAGACAAAATGAAGAGATTGAGAGATGATAGAACTAATCCAACTGCGATTATAATTAAAAGTGGCTTCTAATATATGGGTCTCGTCCAGTTTGTCCGTTTGACATGCCTGCAGCACAAGAAGAAGAAGCATACGATGATGACGACTGCTGTGAGGGTGAGGGTGAGGGTGACTGTGATGGTAGTGGTGTAGATGGGCCGCCGACAGAGGAAGAGAATGTTTATGTGGAAGAAAGGAAGATAAGGTTGGGCGGTTAAAGATACGTTGTATCTGTGTGGATAGATTTATTTTTATTTAATTATAAATATTGATTATTTTTATGTAAATATCTATAAAATATATTAATAATTGATATTAAATTAATAATAATTTAATAATTTAAATTGTATTTATATAGATACATATATTTGTTTTGTAGAATGACACGAAAGATTGGCAAAAATGATCATGAGACTCCTACTGGCAAAACTTTAGGCATTTTGATCTTAGAACTCTTAAATTTCATTTTGAATATTTAGGCCTTTAAATATTACAGGTTTGAAGTTTTAATTTTTTTTAAAATTTTTAACACAAATTAATTCTTTTTGGTCCCTAAAATTTTATATTTCTAATATTCATACTATTTTTTACTTTTTAACACTTATATCACTTTTAAAATTTTTTTACCAGTAAAAATTAAATTTATTTATTTTAATTTTGAATATTTTAAATTATTATATACATATTTAAATATTTTAAATTTTAAAAATAAATAAACAAATTAATGTTAAGATAGAAATAATAATAATACTACTGTTTTTCACAATATTTTAAATTATTGTGCATAATCCTATGGATGAGAGGTCCAAGCTTGGTGTCAAGACACGACAATGTGTGTTCATTTGCTATGGTCAAGATTAACTTGGCTATAGATTTTATGATCCAGTTTAGAAAAAATTTGTAAGAAGTCATGATGCTGTGTTTGTTGAAGATAAGACAATTAATGATATTGCCAGAGTTGAGAAGAACATCCTTAAATCTGATGATAGTTCAAATTTGAAGATAGTTCCTCCAACAATGGTGCCAGAGGAAGTTGGAGATGAAGATGATGCTAATCCGCCTGATGTGCACAATGTAGATGCTCCTGTTGAGATTCCATCTGAAAATGATGATGATGGTGTTCATGATCAACCTCCAGCAAATGAGGCTTCTCTAGTGTCACTAAAGAGATTTAATAGAATTAGATAACCTTTTACTAGATGTTGTAGAGACCAGTTTGTGTTACTAACTGACGAGGGAGAGCCAGAAAGCTTTGAAGAAGTTATGAATCATGAACACAAGCAGAAATGGTTTGAAGCCACACAGGATGAGATGAAGTCTCTACATGAGAACAAGATGTTTGAGCTAGTGAAGTTGCTTGAAGGCATGAAAGCTTTGAAGAATAAGTGGGTGTTTAGGATCAAGCATGAAGAACACAGTCTCCAGTCATGATTCAAAGCTAGATTGGTAAAGAGATTCAACCAAAGAAAAAGTATTGACTTTGATGAGATTTTTTCTCCAGTTATGAAGATGACATCCATCCGTACTGTGTTGGGTTTAACAGCAAATTTTGATTTAGAGATAGAGCAAATGGATGTTAAAACTGCTTTCCTTCATGGTGATTTAGAAGAAGAAATATTCATGGAGCAGCTAGAGGGTTTCAAAGTAAAGGTAAAAGCAGAGTATGTTTGCAGATTAAAGAAAAGTTTGTAGGGCTTGAAACAGGCATCCAGACAATGGTAGAAGAAGTTTGAGTCTGTTATGGGGGAGCAAGGCTTCAAGAAGACCACTTCAGACCATTGTGTTTTTGTCTAGAAATTCTCTGATAGTGACTTTATTGTGTTATTACTCTATGTGGATGACATGTTGATTGTTGGTCAGAATGTTTCTAGAATCAACAATTTGAAGAAGCAGTTGAGTAAGTCTTTTGCCATAAAAGACTTGGGACCAATAAAGTAGATTCTTGGCATGAAAATTCTCAAAGAAAGGCATCAAGAAACTGTGGTTGTCACAAGAGAAGTACATTGAGAAGGTACTTCAGAGGTTCAATATATACAATGCTAAAGCAGTTAGCTATCCTCTTGCTAATCTCTTTAGATTGACTTCTCAGCAAAGCCCTTCCACTGATAAGGAGAAGGAAGAGATGGATAGAGTTCCATATGCTTTAGCAGTTGGTAGTTTGATTATGCCATGGTATGTACACAACCAGATATTGCACACTCAATTGGAGTTATGAGTCTATTCCTTTCAAATCCTAGAAAAGAAACATTGGGCTGTAATAAAATGGATTTTTAGGTATCTTCATGGTACATCCAAAGTTTCCTTATGCTTTGGAAATGACAAACTTGTATTAGGTGGATACACGAGCGCATACATTGTGGGAGATATTGATTTGAGAAAGTCAACCTCAGGTTACCTTATTATATTTGCAGGGGGAGCCGTGTCATGGCAATAAAAATTGCAAAAATGTGTTGCTTTATCTACTACTGAAGTAGAGTTCATTGCAGCAACTGAAACATATAAAGAGTTGTTATGGATGAAGAAGTTCTTAAATGAACTTAGTTTTCAATATGACATATACGAGTTATTTTGTGATAGTCAGAATGCTATCGACCTTGGTAAGAATTCCTTCTTTCATTCAAGGTCAAAGCATATTAATGTGAGATATCACTGGACACAGGATGTATTAAAGAAAAAGCTGCTACAGCTTAAAAAGATCCATACAGATAAAAATGGATCAGACACGCTGACAAAGATTCTACCAAGAGATAAATTTGAGTTCTATCGATTGGCTGCTGGAATGGTGACGCCATCCATATAGTCAGGAGGGGGAGAATTGTTATATTGGCCCCTCCCACATGAAGGGTCCAATGAAGATTTAGATTAAAAAATAATAATAAAAAAAGAAGACCAATTTGGATTTTGGATGGTTGTAAGTTGGTTATCAAACCAACTTGGCATTGGTTGTCAAAGCCAACTTGGCTTTGGTTGCCAAAACTAACTTGGCTTTGGTTGCCAAAACCAACTTGGTTTTAGTTGCTTGAAAGTTGTTTTCAAATTAATTTTGCCAACTTCTTGCCTTAGCTCTTAAGAGTGCATTGCCTATAAATAGGCAGTGCATGGTTCTTGGGAAGGGGAGAGAGGGGACATAAAAAGGGAAGTGCCACAAGCAAAGGAAAGGTGTGAGCTTGTGAGGAGAGCCAAAGCATTTTTACTTTGATGAGTGTGAGAGAGTTTTAAGGCTTTGAAAATTTTTTCTCAAAAGGGTGAGTGACAAAATAGTGAGAAAATTATTTTTGGGTTTTTTTGGGAAACACCTTAAGTATCACTATTTTGGTGAGATCTCTGTTATTGTATATATCTAGTCTTAATCTAGAGATGACTCTCTCTGTACATACTATTTTAAGTGGAAGATTTTTGCATTGTGTCCCGTGGATGTAGCCCATCATTAAAGGTGGACCATGTAAATATTTGTGTCATTTTTATTTGATAATTTTTTGCAGTATTTTATTTTTTACCTTTGTGTATTATTATTCTGTTGTGTAAAATTTTGATATAACCACTAATTCCAAACAGATGGCACCAAGGCGAGTAAAATCCATTGGATGATTTAGAATAAGCTTATATGCTCTAAAGCTGAGAATAGTTTAGGTTTCTGTGACTTGCAAAATTTTAATATGGCTCTCATAGCTAAATAGAGTTAGAGATTTCTTTGATTCTAATTCTTTACGTGCTCATGTGTTGGCAGCTAAGTACCATCCTCAATGCGGCTTTTTCGGGGTATATGCCTAGTTATGTTTAGTAGAGTATCTTGAATGCATGTCATGTTTTGTTGGATGGTTTGGGATGGAGAATATATAATGATGATTCAGTTCGAATTTAGTATGATAAATGGATTTTTTTGGTGCTAATGGAATGAAATTGGTTTAACCTCAAAGCTTGCCATTAGATTCAAAGGTTAGTGCTCTTATTGATAAAGATCTCAAATATTGGGATGTTCAGTTGGTGAAATAAACCTTCCTTCTTTTTGAAGCCAAAGCTGTCCTTCACATTCCTATTAGTTATTGTTTTCCTACATATCAATTATATTGGTTGTTTACCAAGGATGGTCATTATTTGGTAAAGACGGAATATCGTGTAGCATGTAGTGTCAATGCCAGCAATGCTAATCATGGCTCCTCCACCAATTCCTCAAAATCTATTTAGGTAGGGATGTAGAAACTTACTATTGACTCAAAAGTTTTAATCTTCTTATAGAGAGCTTTAAACAATATTTTGCATTGTTTGCAAACTTTCAATCTAGAGGAGTCAATATTTTTTTAGGGTGTCCTTTTTATGGTTAACATGCAAAGACTTTGATTCATCTCTTTAAGGAATGTGCTTGGGTTAGGGGTTTGTGGTTGACTTCATCTCTAGGTCTTCAGTCAGATATGCTATACAGGTTTCAGTTTTTGTTTAAGAGTTGTACTCATGATGTCATAAAATCTATTGTTTATTTGTGGTGAAGTATATGGTTTAATAGGAATCAGCTGGTCCATGGTAATTCTGGACGTCAATTGTTATTAAAGGCGTCTTATCTTTAGCTTAAGTACAAAACTAGGTCTTCTATTAATGAGCAGAGTTCTAATTCAGAGGCTATTAATAAGTATTGGCAGCCTCCAATAGGTGCTTTAATCAAGCTAAACTCTTATGCCACTTTCAATTCAAATCATATGGTAGTAACTGTGTGAGTGGTGGCTCGAGACTACTCAGGTCGTGTCCTATTCTCAGCTAGCAAGAACTGTATTGATGTAAAGATGGCAGAAATTCTTGCTTTGCAATATGCTACTTCCTTGGCAAAATAGATTGGGGTTACTCATATAATGTGTGAATTTGAATTGCTTTCTATTATTTAACGTTTGCATGATGGTAAGTTGGAACATTCGTTGCATGATATGTTATGTAAATATATTCTTGAGAATATGAAGCACTTCTCTTTGTCTTCTTTTAGTTCCATGTCTCGTTTTGGGAATAATATAGCTCATGGTGTTGCTAAATGCAGAAATTTTATAATATTCTGGCATTTGATGAGTTGGAAGGTCAAACCAATAATATCAAGTCATTTAGGATTCACTCATGTATTATTAATTTTTATCACTTTAATTAAAGACTTAATTTTTATTCGTTTTATCTTCCAACTCATCAAAGGTCAGGATCATTGCATAATTTCTCGGTTAAATGGGTGCATCACTCTTATGCTAATTTTATACTTTATGAGGATGTCCCTCCTTTTGTGAGAATGCTGTTTTGGCAGATATTTTCTTATATTAATGAATGCCCTTTTCTTTAAAAAAAAAAGTGTGTCAAAGTCTCTAAATCCTAAGGATCCTTTACTTTTGTTACTATTTCCAAATCTCATCATCAATACCTATTTTATTTTATAATAATAAAATAAACCTTATATATCATTTTATATTATTTTTATAACTATAAGCTCTTTTTAGATGGATTGAGCAGATTGTTGTTTGTCTACAAGTCTACCTCCTTTGTTGGAGTGTAGTTGTGTAGTGCTCCCTTGTCGGTGAGTGAATAGTCCTCCTTTGCTGGAGTGTCATAGTCTTTCGTCATCTTCTTAATCACTTTCTTCATCTTCACGATCGTTGTTTTAGCCATCTACCTTAATTTTCTCTCAGATACCTTCTTATCCTAGTATCTTCACTTTCTTAATATATTTTATACTAATTTTTCTGGATCTTCTAAGATCTTTGAGCTCAGTTACAGAACAACCCTCCTTTTCCTGCCATTTAGTAGATCTAGTTGTTTAACACTATGAGCATTATTTCATGGAATTGCCAAAGTTTAGGCAACCCTCTCACGGCTAAAGCACTAAAGAAACTTGTCTTTAGAGAAAAGCTAAAAATTTATTTTCTTATGGAAACAAAACAACCAAGTTCAAAACTAGAACGACTCATACGAGATCTGCACTTTATCCACAGCACATATGTTGAACCAGATGGTAGATCTATGGTGGATAGATGATTGGATGATATAAATCAAAAGAAAATCAACCAACTACATTGATGTCCTCATACAAGACGAATCACTCTAGCAATTCATTGGGGTTTATGGCAGTCCAAGAAAAGAATCTAGGTAACAAGTTTGGGACCAACTCAAAAACCTAAATTTGATAAGTGGTGTTCCTTGGCTCCTAGCCAGAGATTTTAATGATTGTCTCTCAGCAAATGAAAAATGTGGAGGCAACATTCTTAACTATCCTTAACTACAAGGTTTCAACAATCTCCTAAATGATTACTGCCTTTTAGATCTGGGCTTTAATAGGGGTATTTACACTTGGCACAACAAACAACTTAGAGATCAAAATATACAAGCCAGATTGGACAGAGCATTGGCTAACCCCAGCTGGAGAACTTTATTTGAGTTCACTAGAGTCACCCATGAATCATTTTTGGGTTCTAATTACCGCCCTATCACAATAGCTACTGTCCCTTTTATTTTAATGTGAACTTATTGCTTCATGTACGAAGCTAAGTGGGAGCTAACAGTAGGTTAGAAAGAATTAATTCACAGAGCTTGACATGTACCAGTTGAAGCCAAAAAAAGGTTTTCTCCATTTGAATCAAAGCTTATCAATTTGAGATCTCAGCTTGCTAGATGGGTAAAAGAACAAAATCCCAGGTGCTTTCTTCCAAAACCACTAGGATGTAGTCTCCAATGAAGTCATTGATTTTGTTAAAAAAAATTTTGACATGGAAAGCTCCTTACACCAATCAACCTCATGACGATTGTTCTCATCCCCAAAAACCAAACATCCAGAATCCTTTGGTGAATTTAGACCGAGCAGTTATTGTAATTATGTGTACAAAATCATATCAAAAGTGCTTGCTAACAGACTCAAAAGCTTACTACCTCACATCATCACTCCACAGCAAATTGGCTTTGTCAGCGGTAGAACCATTCAAGAGAACATTATAATCAACCATAAAGTCCTACATGAACTCAAGAACAGATTCAAAGGAAAGCGAAGTTTCTTTGCATTAAAGCTAAATATGGCTAACTTTTGACAGAGTGAGCTAGACTTTTCTTAAACTTACACTTGAAAAATTGGGTTTTCACAAGCATTGGATCAAGCAGGTCATGGAGTGTGTGCAATCTGTTAGCTACAATATTGTCACAAATGGGATCCTCACTCCAACCTTTTTCCCCGAGAGAGGCATAAGGCAGGGTGATCCAATCTCACCCTACCCTACCTCTTCATCTTAATAGCTGATTTCCTTTCCAGACTTCTCTCAAAAGCTCGTTCGGATGGTCTTATCAAAGGAATCAAAATCACCAGGTTTTTCCCTTCAGTAACTCATTCTTTTTTCGCTGATGACACTGTGTTGTTCGGTGAAGTATTGTAGGAAGAGGCTCTTATGTTTAAAGACATACTATCCAAATATTCTTCCTCAATTGGCCAACTAATAAACTTAGACAAATAGGAGCTTATCTTTAGCACTAACACCAAGCTTGAAGATAGAGAAACAATTTATGGCATTCTGGGAATTAAAAAGTCCTCTTATTCAGCAAAATTTTTGGACTCCTAGTTGTTTGGGGACAGACAAAAAAGCAGCTCTTTTCTTTTTTACTCTAAAAAACCCAAACAAAGCTCCACTCCTGGAAATGCAAATTTTTGACTCAAGCAAGTAGATAAGTCCTAATCAAGTCTGTTGTTCAAGCCTTACCATCCTTTGTCATGTCAGTTTTCTTTATCCCTTCCATCATCACAAAAGGTATTGAACAATTCATCCAAAAGTTTTAGTGGTCTCAAGATATCAATCAAAAGAAACTTCACTGGGTCAAGTGGGATACTTTAACATAAAAAAAAAATAGAGGTCTTGGATTCAGGGAAATGGAACTCTTTAATCTAGATATTCTAGGCAAACTTGGTTAGAACTTAATCTAGAAACCGAACTCCATTAGCGCCCAACCGCTAAGAGGAATTTACTTCCCCTTTACAACCTTTATGCAAGCCAAATAGGGTAGAAAAAACTTCTTATTATGGAGCAGTCTCCTCAAAGGTAATCATTTTATCAACGAAGGACTTAGATGGAATGTGAGGTCAGGCTCTAACATCCAGATTTGGGCGGATCCTTGGGTGCCAAATCATCCTCAGTTCAGAATCAGATCACCAACTTCTGTAAATCTTAAAGTCTTCCTAGTTAAGGACTTGCTGAATCAAGAATCAGGTATATGGAATGATTCCTTATTGTCCACCCTTTTCTCTATTGAAGAATAAAGAATAATCAAAGCCATACCAGCACACCCAAGTCTTGGTAATAACACACTGATATGGCATTTTAATAAAAAAGGGCAATACACTGTGAAGTCTAGCTACAAGACTCTCAAACATCTATCTAAAGCTCATATCCATGCCAGTACAAGTACAACATCAGACCTTGTGATTTGGAACTCCATTTGGAAATTGCAACTGCCCCCCAAAAATAAAGTTTTCCTTTGGAGGTGTGCATGGAATGCAATAGCTACTAAAGAAGCTTTGTCTCGCAGGGGATGTAATCTACATCTAATCTGCAGTAGGTGTAATAGAGAGCCAAAAACACTAGAACATCTCTTGTTCTTATATGATTCTTCGAAGCGAACTTGGTATGTAAGCTCTGTTGGCTATTTGCCAAATAGCAAGGTTTTCAATCCTTCCATCATTGGTGGCTAGCTGTTCTATAAATGCAAGAAAAAAATGATCAAAAAGACCTTTTAGAACTAGTTGCGGGTATATGTTGGCACATCTGGAAGGCTAGGAATAGCTAGAATTTTGATGGCAAGCAAAAAGAGCCTCATCAAACTACCAAGACTGTAGCTAATTGGTAGACGACTTTAAAAGCTGTTTAGATGAAACAATCAAAATTAGCTACTCCTGAAGATCATTTGATCAACTAATCAGAGTCAAAATGGCAACCCCCTCGTTACGGATCCTGGAAAGTAAATTGTGACGTAGCTTTCTCTGATCATAAGCACTCTTGCAAAATAGCTTTCATCAACAGAGACTCAAACAACAATACTCTCTTCATGTCAACCTCAGAATATCCAAGCAACACACCTCTCCAAGTTGAGCTCTTAGCCATCCGAGAAGCAGTCAAATACTCAAAAAAATTTCCCCAAACCCACTGCATCATTGAATCTGATTGTTTAAACGTAGTTAAACTTTGTCAATCTTTCGAAGAAATACACTCTTGGGACATTGACACTTTTGTCCTAGAAATACACCAGCTCACCCGAAATTCATCAAATATCTCCTTCAAGCATGTCTCAAGATCAGGAAATAAAGTTGCAGATTGGCTCGCAAAGAATCAGTCTTCTTTATGTTTCCAAAATGCTTTGTTTAATGTTCATCAAGACTTATTGTACTTGATTTCTCAGGACTTTGTTTCTTAATCTATGATATGTTTGTTTGTTTCAAAAAAAAGAAGAAGCTCTTTTTAGATTAATTTGATTATAGGATGCAAAATAATATTATTTAATAATTTTGTTGCGATGAAAAAGTCAAAATAAAGTCCCAATATTGTATGATATTTTATTAAAGAAATCACTTGTAATAAATAGATAGAATACATAAGCAGCCCACTGAACTTGCACGTTTTCATCATTTTGGCCACTGAACTTAAATTTTTTCTATTCAAACCACTCAACTTGCTGATTTTGCTACATTTAAATCACACCATGCTTATGTGGCACAGAATATGAAATCAGCCACGATGGAGCTCGTTAGAACGGGGAGAAGGCGTTTAATAACAGGGAGAAGGCTTATTATTCCTCTTCAATGGCATATTTTAACCTCTTCTTCTATTCTTAAAAAAAGAACCTCTTCTTTTTATTCCTCATATGATATTCTTAAAATTTCGATTGCAAATTCCTTCCCCTATATTTTCTTGCTTTCTTTCTATAAGAGCCATCATCTTAATCAATTTCTTTTTTTTTGTTGGAGAAGTTGTCCATGACATCACATAGGCAAATGGCATCATAGAGGCAAACGACATCACAAAGTAGCATTACTATACAAACTGAATTTACAATGCCGAAGTGTTATTACAACAAAACAGATGTTTTGAAAATGTCTATGACCAATGCAAATCCAGGGAGAAGATTTTTTGGAAGTCCTCACTATGCTGTGAGTGTTGTGTTTTAATTTTACTGTTATGTAATAAAAATAGGGTTTTGAAATTGAAATTGAAAAAAATCCCTACTTTTTGCAGCTAGGAAGGCAACATCAATGTGGTTACTTTCAATGGTATGATCAACCTGTTGCTGATCATATGAAGAGTGTAATGTCAAGGTTGATGACTAGTGCTAGAGAGGCTGAATCTGAAAGGGATAGAGTAAGAGCTAAAGCTAATATACTGAAGTGGTTGGTCATTGTGTTAATTATGATTGTATTAATGCAAATTTTTTGCATTAAGTTTAGTGTGTTGGTTTAGTATGTTGGTTTAGATAGTTTAGTGTTTAGGTAGAATTATGTTGGTTTAAATAGTTAGCTTCCAATTGTAATTTGGATTAGTTGCTGGAGATGTAATTGCAGATTTTCACTCAAAAGTTGTAGTACTTTCAGACTTGCAAACATAATACCATATAGAAATTTAGAAGATTGAAATACCAAATTGAGTTGCATTAAACCAGTCATTAGTTTACACTATTATGCCTAAATAGATTCCTGTATATTGAGCTTAACAAATTATAACTGACCTAAATATACAACTGAGCTGAACATATACTACAGTTGAAAGTACCTAACTAAAAACTCAATAGGGAGTAGGTTCAACATACATAAATAGGAAACCTAATACAAAATATCATAATTTTTCCTTGTTTTCTTAAAACCAAAAAAAGTTTGCTAATAGGTTGACAAATTACATTCTCAAAATAAATTTCCCTTTGCTGTCACCAGGTGTTGGTTGACTCATAACACATCCTTGTAAAGCAACTGATCTTGTTGTAATGGAATTTTGACTTAATGCTAAACCCTGTGAAGTGTCATCAACAAATCTTGTTCTTCTTTGAATGTCTCTTCTTTTCTGAAGTTGCCTAATTGTGATTGCTGCCTTTCCTTTGAACTTAAGGCCAGGTGGTTTAAATCCAACATCACCAGTTATTTGCCCAGCCATTTTAATGTTTCCGTAGTTGATCACTTTTCTATTTTTTGGTCCAACCTGAAACAAAGACAATTGAAGCACACAGTTTAACATTACCAATCACAACTCATTCTAATACATCACTAATGCCTTTTTAAGTTCACTTCACTTACTCTTTCAATTTTAAGTCCAGTGTCAAGGTTGGTGTACACACCATAACCTTCACCCAATTTTCCTTTTTTGCTAGTTGATTATACCATTTTTGAGCCTGCCCTTTTATTTCCAGCTTTAGCACTACTATCACTCTTGTCCTTACTCCTCCCTTCAACAACACTTGAATTACTTTCACAATTATTGTTTCCCATTATGAACTATA
This sequence comes from Mallotus repandus, assembly GCA_949671775.1. Lineage (NCBI taxonomy): Eukaryota > Viridiplantae > Streptophyta > Magnoliopsida > Malpighiales > Euphorbiaceae > Mallotus > Mallotus repandus. Next base: position 5,544 of record CATIWM010350392.1, on the reverse strand, counting down.
TACAATATACATTAAATGACATAAATTTTACAACATTTGCAATCACATGTACTAACTCAGGGACAAGTAACAAACCTGAGCTTTATGTTGGACATGTGCAAAAGTATTCATTTCTGCAGCCCTATTAACATTTGGAGCAGTTGATTAACTTGCATCACCTCTCTAATTAACCAATAAATCATAATTTTTTTTTCACTTAGTATTACTGAATAGAAGAAAAATACCACAAAAAGGGAATTTTCAACTGAACTAAAACATACTTGATTTCCAGACACTTGTTTCTGTTGACATCCCTTATAATTATGACCTTGTTGTTGACACACGCTACAAGTCATCTTGGCTCCTCGTCTTGGAAAATTGGTCAATTTTTTTGGTTCATCTTTATGCTTCCTTCTGTTTTTCTTTGGTCTACCTAGCATAGTCTTTATTAGTAGTGGCTCAATTGGAGGATGATCTCTGGGCTGCCACATTCTCATTCTAGGTACAGGCTAAATGAAATGTGAATAGGTCTTCAGGTATGTTTCTTTATGAAGCCATTTAGATATGAATTCTATAGGCTCCATATTTCAGTATTGTAATGCACAAATGGCATGTGCACAGAGGATGCCCTTCAATTACCATGAATTACAGTTGCAAGATTGTTTCTTTCAGTCCACTGTGTGACCATATGGCCCATCTTGAACCTCAAATCTAGCATCTCCATTCCATATAATATCACACTCTATTGCATGCTCCTTATTCTTTTCATCCTAGACATTGCAGTTGGCGCAATGTCACATATTTAAGTGTTTGCAAACTCTCCCATCATTTGTATCCTTTACATGACTTTAATTCTAATCTCATTCAACATGGTGATAATTGACTTATGCCTAGGAAATAAAATCCATGCATTAAAAGTCTCACACATGTTGTTCTCAACATTATCACATTTAGTGTCAATCCCTTGATAAACCCTCACCTAATTTTCCTTATTATAACACAATAAGTCTTCAACAATAACTCTACCCAACTTATTCAATTCTTGAAAATTATCCTTAAATTCCACCTCAAAGCTACTCCTAGCATACATCCAATATCTCTTTCTTCGCTCTTTACCTCTCCATTTTTTTGACCAATTTGCCCAAATGTGTCTAGCACACATTCAGTGTTCAACATCAGGCAATTCTTCCAAAATAGCAGGCTCCAAACCCTGAGAAAATATACAAGTCAGTTAAATTAAATTTATTGAGCAATATATAAGTGAGTTACTAACAAAGATTAACTAACCTTTTGCATATCAGTCATTAACACAAAACCTGCTCTTGTGCCTATTTCAAGATCATCTCTAATTACTCTAAGGAACCACCTTCATATTTCCTTATTCTCAACTTGTACAACTGTCCAAGCCGCTAGATACATCTGTCCATTTGCATCTTTAGCAATAGATGAGAGAAGCTGACCCCTGCATACCCCCTTTAAGAAACAGCCATCCAGTCCTATCACTTTTCTACAACCTTCAATAAAACCTTGTTTCATAGCTTTCAGGCACATAGATAACCTATCAAAGATGACCTTTCCTGGATGGCTTGTGTCAGTCTTAACAAAACATGTGCTACCTGGGTTTGAAGCCAATCCTTCATCTACAAACCATTGCAACTTATTGTATTCATCGTGTAATCCCCCATGAACTGAGACATAACTCGAAACTTTGCCCTGTTGCAAATTATGGTTCCCACTTTAACTTTCAGTTCCTTTTTACAAAGCTCCTATAGTTGCCATAACTTGATTGAAGGTTGGGAGATTATTCTATCTTTGTAGTAGCTCACAAGGAATTTTGAAGTACATAATCTATTTTTATTTTTTCTCTAACAGGTGTGCAGAGGATTGTATGTCTTTAATGTGAAATCATTTGTATTCCCATCAATGCTCGCCCAAATACACCATTTGTAGCCATCTGCCTTACATTTAGCCTTCACTCGACCAACTTCATTTTGTTTTATTGTTAATTGAACACCCCCTTAAAATAGCATATTTTGCTATTGCATGCCTGAACTGAATTGCATTCTCAAAGACCGTGCCAATTTCAAATAAAGGAATCTGAGTGTTAGGATCATATTGAACCCTTACACACTGTCTCCTAGCAGGCACTACATCACTGCCACATTGTTCATCTGTGCTACTCAAGTCACTGCGTGGATCATCATTGTCAAAATATTGCTTATCTCCTGCAACTATCCATGCATACCTATTCTGTGATCTACTCAAATCATCAAACCCAATATCAACACCAGCTTCCCCTAATTCTATACGGTCAGTCTCTTTAGCACTCTGCCTTTTTAGCCTTATCTGCCTATATTTTCTCAATTCATTTCATGTAACAATATCTTCCTCATTCAAATCACTGCCTTCATCTTCAATATTTTGAATATCCTCTTCTCCAGGCAACGTACCATCTATGTTACTCTCTTCTCCACAGCTACCATCTTCATCAGTAAAATCCGCTCCACCTTCAACATCCTTTTGTGGTCCAGCTTCCCCTACATCAGCTCCAAGAGCTGGTCCAGGTTCATCAGCAACATCTGCTCTAGCTTGAGCACTGTCACTTTTAGGCACCTCAAAAACTCGATCTTCAGCTGTCTTCCCAAATTTTGTCTCCTTCATAACTTTGTGAGTTGTACAGCTTTTCTTAGGTGCAGCCACACACTTTGCAATTGTATTTATATTCTCCTTAGCATCACTACCTGTTGCCCTAATTTTTTCTTTTCACTATTTTGCTGACTTGGCACTTATGGACCACATTTTCACCACTTCCATTTTTACCCCTTCTATATAAACTTGAACCATTGCAGGCTCAGTAGTCACCAACTTCAACATCTCCATACAATCTTTATCAACTTTCATATCTCTTAAACCCTCACTTAGAGATAGTCCTGGAATCTTGTAATACATTTTAAACTCACTATAATCTAATTTCTCTGCTTCATCAGCCAAGTCTAAATAACCAAACCTATCAACATCCAACCCATGTCTACCCACAAAGTCTCCACCAAAGTAAACAATTGAGTCTTGCATATGGAGAAACCAACCAACATCCAACCCATGTCTACCCACAAAGTCTCCACCAAAGTAAACAATTGAGTCTTGCATATGGAGAAACCAACCTCCATGATTATAAAAAATTGAAAACTTCTCCATTCTGTAAATTCATTATTTGAAAATATATATTAAAACACTGCTGCAATAGATAAGTATCCAAATTTTCACCCAATTAAGCACACACAAACATTGAAATATAAGATTATATATTTTAATGTTTTAATGTCCAAAGAAGTATTTGCTAAATAAAAAATAGCAAAGTGAAATTCCTTTAATTGTCTGCAGCAAATAAAGACATATAACTACCTTGGGAATATTGTTTACTTTGAGACAAAATCATGAATGTACAAAAAAAATCCTAACTAAACCACCAAATCACATAAATACCAAATTAAGTAACACTGAAGTTTCAACAAATTCAGATGGCAAAAATTACTTTATATTCTTTCTTATATCAGTCGCTATTCCAGACACCATGTGAATTCTTTCAATGAAGAACTACTACCCTTCAATTATGTGCTTTGCCTCTTTCCTTTTTGCATCGTCACTTTCAGCAAATGAACCAATTATTTGAAGTGGATTTCAGTTTGCTTTGTCCCTTTTCCACACTAAATTGATTGCACATTAGAGTTTCATTTTCGATTTCATCATTGTTGCATAGTTTTTAAGACTAGTGATTTAATTTTGTTTCAGTTTTGTATAATTAGGGTTCTAAATTGGAGGTAATAGAATTAAGCGGGATTTCCTTGTCACACCCGTACCCTTACTTTAAGTATAATTGCATTCATTATGCATTCCATTTACATAAAATATATTAATTTAATTTAAGTATAAGTTAGTATATATATATATAGATATAGTTTTAGAGGAAATGACTCAAATGGAGTAAATGGTTGTCCTTAATTGAACAATTGAAAGCTTGAGGATTTATAGGTAATTTAAGTATTTCATTAAGGACCAAAAGGAGTATTTTACATATTATTTAAATATTTTTGTAGATATATCTTCCTAAATCGTGGCTTTATAGCCATAGAAAGAAAGAAACAAAGAAAGAAAGAAAGAAGACTTAAGAAAAGAAAAGAGAGTTTAGAGAGTTTCTTGATTTCTTCAAGTTGAGCTGAATTATAAAAAAGGGATTTGAAGATCTAAATCAATTTTCATACTGTAATAATTATCCCAAAAGCTTTAGTGCTTGATTTGGTGAGTATTTTAAGTATTTTGGTTGAGTTAATTAAGGGTTCTTAAGTTGCAGATTTCGGGTTCATAAATTCTGGTTTATCAGTCTTTGTAAATCATATCTTGAGCTATAGAGATCCAAATTAAGTTTTATTTAATTATATGGAAACTTTGAAGAGTTATCTAAAATTTTTATTCTTTGAGCTCGATCTGATTCAGTCTCTATATTAGGTTAATAAGAGAAAATATTTTATTTGTCAGTCTGTCAGCTTCTTTGAATTAGTTGTAATTCGTTATCTATACTTATTTTTGTGATTATCCAATTGATTTGAAATTTTTACAGAATATTTTATACATATATATCTAATACTGATTCAAATTTCAGCTCAAAATTCATTTTCTATAAGTCCTAGAAATTTTTCAAAGTTAGCTTGTAAACCAGGTTTATAGAGTTCATGAGTTAAGAACTAGTCTCGGTATTTCTGGTATATCTTGAACTAGGGAACTCCAAATTAAGTTTTGTTTCATTCTAGGAAAACTTGAAATAATTATCTAAAACTTTTTAGTTTTTAATTGGAGCTGATTCCATCGTTAACATGGTCAATCGAGGTCATACTTTTAGTTGCTCTGTATGCCAGGATTATTGAAGTTGATTATGTTGAGCTATCCTTAAGCCCTTTAATAGTTGAGAAATTGAAGTAAAATTTTTATTTAAGATACTAGACATATATATCTGAGTGTGGTTAAAATTTTAGGTTGAAATTCCTTTTCTACAGGTCATAGTGATTTTTCTAATTTAGGCCTGAAAACAACTATTTTAGAGTCAATGAAACTGATTTGTAGAATTAAGCTTAACTGCATTTTATACATATCATTTGGGGGCTACATGGTTAGAGTAGTATGTGAGATTATTATATTAATGATTTATAAATGAAATTGTATATTTTAGGTGCTGGAAAAGGCAAGGAAAGTGTGCACATTAAACAAATTCGATGAACCAGATTGTGTGTTTATAAGTTGTATTGGTGAGTAGATGTTTAAGCCTTTTAAATATTTTTATAACAGAAATAAAAGGATATTTTTATGTTGTTTTATGAACTTGAATTGATGTACTAAAATGTTTCAATTCAGTTTGGTTACTACTTCAATTACTTGAAGTATTTAAGCTTTAAAACAATAATGATTTCAAGTGTGGAAGTTAAATGTATTATTAATACATGCTTTGTTTTGTAACCTGATTTGAAGTTATTTTATTTACTTGGTGATTTAAATAAATTTATGCTTTACATGGTT
>CATIWM010350325.1:0-25635 GCA_949671775.1 Mallotus repandus | reverse complement strand
AAAATCAAAGTGAAATATAATAAAAATAAAGTAAACAATAAAAAAACAACAAACGTTAGAAAATAAAAAAAAACAAAATACATTGCTTGTCCAAAAAATGCATTTTGGTCCCAACACACTAAGGCAAACAAGTATCGCCTTTATGCATTTAGGCGGGGGCCTTTTCGGTAAGGTGTCGCCTTAATACATTCTGACTTTAAACTGAAGGCAGCAAACGAACTAGTAGTGAAAACACAAAAAATAATAAAAAAAGAGCAAGTACTAAGATAGAATCACATAAGGATTAATATTAAAAAAAAAGAAGCATATGGATTATTAATGAAATTAAGTTGAATACAGTAAAATACTAAAAGTCTGTTCAGATTCGATGCTAGGTGGGCAAAAGATGCTGAAGCTAGGGAGACTATCGAGAAGACATGGAATGAGTCCATGGAGGGGTCACCACTGTACAAAATCTACTCTAAACTTAAGTAATGCAAATACAACCTTATTAAATGGAGCAGAGGCAAACAACAAAATTCGCAAAAGAGGATTGAAGAAATCAAAAGTACAATACAACAACTCCGCTCCAAAAAAGACAGGTGGGATGGAAAGGAGATTAGAAGGCTAGAGGCAGAACTAAATACAGAACTTCAAAGAGAAGAGATCTTCTGGGCGCAAAAAGCAAGAGTGAATTGGCTTAAGTGGGGCGATCGAAACACATCCTTCTTTCATGCTTTAGTAATTCAATGAAGGAGAAAAAGGAATATCTGCAGATTACCAAATACAGGGGGATAGCAAGTGGAAAAAGAAGAGGAGATTAGACAGATCATCACCAACTACTTTGATGAAATGTATAGCACAGAAAGCTCTCTGAACATGAAAGAAGTAACTAGAGGCATGCTGCAAAGGGTGACTGATGACATGAACCAAGACCTCATTAAGCCTATTACCGGGGAAGAAGTCAAAAGAGCTACCTTTGCAATTAATCCAACAAAGGCCCTTGGTTTTGATGGACTAACTGCTTTATTTTTTTAGGAATATTGGAGCATCATAGGTGGAGAGATCACATCAGCAATTCAAGCCTTTTTCTAAGGAGGATGAATGTTGAAAAATCTCAACCATACAGTAATAACGCTCATTCCAAAAGCATCAAATCCGGAGAACATAACATAGCTAAGGCCGATTAGCCTGCGTACAGTTATGTACAAGATAATAACAAAGATCTTAGCTTCAAGATTACAATCAGTCCTTCCCCACATTATTCTGAAACCTAGAGCGCATTCATCAAAGGCAGATAAATATCTTACAACATCCTCATTGCTTATGAAATCACTCATCATCTAAAGAATAAAAGAGCAAGATCCAAATAAGAAGTAGTAATCAAGCTCGACATGAGCAAGGCATATGAGTGTGTGGAATGGCCATTTGTTAAGCATATAATGAAAAACTTGGGCTTTCATCCACGGTGGATCAATTGGATAATGGAGTGCATTACAACTATATCATATTCTTACTCCCTCAATGGCAAAAGTTTCGGATACACTATACCAACAAGGGGAATTAGACAGGGCGATCCCCTTTTACCCTATTTGTTTGTATTAATTACAGAAGGCCTCTTTAACCTTCTTTTGCAGGCAGAGAGACATCAAAGAACCACATGGATCAAAATTAGAAGATCAAGCCTAACAATCTCCCACCTCTTATTCGCAGATGATTCCATGGTCTTCTGCCGGGCATTGAGCAGTGAAATCGAGGAACTAAATCAAATCCTTTTCTTTTATTCTTAAGCAAACGGTCAGAAAATAAACTTGGAAAAGTTGGCTATCTTCTTCAGCAGAAACACAAATCAAATCAGTCGAACCAATATTGCGCATCAAATGGGTATAACAAACGTTGGTCTGCAAGATAAATAATTGGGACTACCAGCAATTTTTCAAAAATCGAAGCTCCAAACTTTCAGAGAATTAAAAGATAGAGCGACAATAAAACTAGTAGGATGGAAAGAAATACTTTTATCCACTGGATGGAAGGAGGTTCTTATACAAGCAGTTGCCTTGGCAATCCTAGTTTACACCATGGCTTGCTTTAAACTTCCTTTAAGTCTCTGTAAACAAATCAACTCACTGGTTAGAAATTTCCAGTGGCGTCACCAAAATAGTGAGCAAAGAAATATGGCGTGGATTATTTGGGAAGAAGTTTATAAGAAAAAAGACAAAGGAGGGCTAGGATTTAGGGATCTAGAATGCCTCAATCCGGCAATGCTCGCCAAACAGGGATGGAAACTGATCACACAACCTTTTTCTCTAGAGCAAAGGTCCTAAAGAGTATATACTTTCCAAATCAGTCCTTCTTTGAAACCTCATTGCAAGGAAATTCATCTTGGAGTTGGCGCAGTATAATGGCAGGCAAAGATATCCTGATGAAGGGAATAAGATGGCAGGTCAGAAATTGGTGTTCCATATGATGCAAAGAGGATCCTTGGATTCCGACAAACTACCCATTCAAGCCACAACTCAAAGAAGGGGACTGGGGATAGTATGTAACGACTAAACATTTGATCCATCCCTCAGAACTGACATGGAAGGTCAACCTCATCAAAACAATATACCAAGATGAAGATGCCCATGTAATTCTGAATACACCAATTAGCAAGTTCAACCTCCCAGACAAACTGATATGACATTTTACAAAGCATGGCGAATACACAGTCAAGTCCGGCTACCAGTCAACCCTGAAATTAATGAATGAAAGAAAGGCATCATCTAGTAGCTCCAATCATCCAAATTTGAACAGAGAAAATTGGAAACACCTTTGGAAACTTAACATTCCATCGAAAGTAAGAGTGTTCTTGTGGAAAGAATTAAGGGAAGCATGGCCAGTGGGGGATATCCTTCAAAATAGAATCCAATGCATAGATGGCAACTGTAATTTATGTGAAGAATAGGAAACAACACAACACCTCCTGTTTGAATATGTCGCTGCAACCCAAGTTTGGTTCATCAGTCCAGTAGCCTTAAGATCCCACTCCTTGAATGGGGAATCAATGAAGGACAAGTGGGTGGCCTTGAACAATGACCTAATGGAGGCTCCAAATGGAGAGGAATTAATACAACAAGTGGCTCTCACCCTATGGGCAATCTGGAAGGTAAGAAACAATAGGATCTTCAACCAAGCAAATCCATATTCAGTACATACTGTCAACAACGCAAAGAAGCTCTGGGAGGAATAGAAGGCCAGCAAAGAACAAGCAATAGAACATACCCAAATGCGAAATTAGGTAGCTCCAAATGCTTGGATTCCACAGCTAGCACAGGTAATTAAGATTAATTTTGATGCGGCGGTCGATAAAATATACCAGAAAGGGGCTGTGAGAGCCATAGCCAGAAATTTAGAAGGAATAGTATTGGCTTATGTCATAAAAAAATTTACATTCATTACCAATCCCCTCGTCTTGGAAGCAATTGGGCTAAGAACAGCTCTGGAGATGGGTATTCAACGAAGATGGGACCAACTCATCATCGAATGTGATAACAAGATTTCAATTGATGCAGCATCAGGAAGATCTACTCCACTAATTGAGATAGAAACACTAATAGCAGACTCCAAAATGCTTTCAACCAAAACAGATCAATGTACTTTTCATTTTTTGTAAAGAAATTACAATTGGGCTGCCCATGGTTTGGTTAAAAAAGCCCTTAGATGTAGTTTTTTTTTATGATAGTGTTCCGACCCAATTTCTTTGGTTGGAAAACCTAGAAGCTCCTTCCTTTATTTCAATGAAATCTATCCTTTGAGAGAAAAAAATTTTGAAAAGACTTTACAGTTTGAATGTAGTGTTTGACTCCCTATCTTTAGCACTCAGAGTTAGATATCTAATTGGTTGCAGCAAATGCTGAAGATCAAGCCCTTTTCTCCTCTATTAATTCAGAAGTGTTAGTATAAGCACCCAATTTCGGGATGATAGAATATGGATGCGATAGAGGACTCCAATGATGAAAATATTATAAATAAATCTTCAACATTTGAGGTTTGAAATTTCAAAAGCTTAATTGTACTTTCAAAAGAACTTCTTTGGTTTTTTAAAGGACTTATTTGCAAAATTTTATTTCTTTTAAGGGTTTTTTGTAATTAAAAAAAAGAGTAAAAGAACCGATCGAAATTATGTAATTCTGATCGGAATTATGTAGTTCTGATCAGAACTACATAATTTTGATCGGGATTATGCTGTTCCGATTGTGTTCTGTCTATATTTTTTTGATTTTTCAGTAAATAAAAATTATTTTTCTGATTTTTTATTGGTCGAATGATGTGATAAATCCCTTTTCTAGGATTTATTTGGATTTTTCTAGAAATTAAAAGTCCTTATTAAACCAAAACTTTACTCTCTTGTGAAGGGAAGAAGTCACAAAAGAGTACGTGATTTGAGCTATGGTTTTCTATATAAACCTCAAAGTAAACTCTCTTGAAGAAAAAAAAAAGAGGGGGAGTTATCTGGAGAAAAGATTTTTACATCGCACACACACCTACATACACACAGACCAAAAATTCTTCTTTTTCTTTTTTCACGAACTGTTTTTTTTAAAAGAGGCAGTAAACCTTTTGGAGAAGAACTAATCAAGTATTGAAGATCTATTCAAAGCAACGGTGGTTTACACCACTCTGAGGAGCAAATCAATATTGCATTCGTTAAATCATCTCTTTTTCTACTCTTTTCTATTTTTTATTTCATTTGATTTTTATTATTTTATTTAATTTTATTTTGATTTAATTTTAATTCTTAATTTTATTTAATTACTAATCCATATTTTTTCTGTTTTTGTGTATTTATGATAATGGATGGGTGACACAAACACATGGAGAAAATCTTTGAAGAACCCATAAAGGCCCATGGAATGCCATGGATTTTAATTGTGTACTTGAATTTAGTTTTATAGAGTTTATTTAATTTTTGGTTATTTTGTTGTTTATTTTATTTTATGTTTCATTTTTTTGGGTTTGTACTTAATTAATTATTTTATTTTGTAGATCATTGTAATAGCCCCAATAGTAAGAATAATGGATTTACATGTGTGATATGTGATTTATTTTGTTCAATTGGTTAGTAATTAGGATAAATTTGGTAAACTCTAATAACATCAATAGTGGCTTAGATTAATTTTAGGTTGCATGTTAATTAAATTAGGGTTTGACATTATTAAATATATGTTTTAATTCTTTGGTTTATTTTAATTGTTTTGTTTATTTTAATTATTATTTTTGCTTTGTTTATTTCCTTGAGTTGTATGATCATTTGTTTTCCTTTATTTTCTTTGTTTTAGGTTAAATCATTAGATTCATCTAATAATTAAATGGGCTTAATAATTTAATTAGGTTTTAGATTTGAATTAAATGAAGTTTAGGTTCATAATTAATTGGATTTTAGGTTAGAGATACATTTAGACCCATCTAATTAATTTAGACATAGGCCCACTTTAGTTAATAAAATTAATTTAGACTTAATTTATTAATTAAACCCTTTTCATAATCTACAGAATTAAGGCCATTTAGATTTAAAACTTGTAGATTTAGGCCCACTAATTTAAGCTTTCATAATTTATACTATTTTAGAAATAAAATAAATAGACTTAGGCTCATTTAAAATAAAATTGAGTAAGAATTAGGCCCATTAGCTTAGGTTCATTTGTAAATTAAAATATATAAACTTAGCTCACGTTAATATGTAGATTAAACTAACCTAGAGTTCATGTGCTTTGTATGAATGCATTTCTTATGTGCTTTTTTATGATTGGTTGCCTTTGGGATTGATGGATGTTTTCTTAGGGTTTATATGAAATTGCATGTAATTAGAGGATAAGATAGTAATTCATAAACTAATTCTAAATGAACATGAGACTAAAAGAAGTTGGTATTCCGTATCCAGAACTCCTGGTTGTGGTGCTAGCTTGTATTAGAGAATCAAGTTACCATCACCTTCGATTTGTCCTAGTTATTACCCTGGGTGGCGACTCCTTATCTCCATGCCATGTCTTTGTGATAGTGGTTAGTGTGTTCCCTAGAGCCTTGAGCTCAAACAGTTTCACAGTTGTAATAAACTTACATGCGCGCTAAACCCTGCCGTCTATAGTGGCGACTCCATTGAGGATAAGAGATATTAATTATACTTGTGTTCTTTAGAATTATTTTATTCTTGCATTCATTTGCATGTCCTTATTAAACCGATGGCGTTAGTTTATGGTCCTTTGATTCCACTAGCTTCATGGGATTATAGATTGGATAACCATCACTCTTAGCCTTAACTCGGTTCAAGAGAGATTACCAGGCTCATCTGACCAGAGTCTGTAACCCAAGTCCTAAAAGGGGGGTAGTCTTCTCTCGAGTTTGTAAAGAATGCCGGGCCCCTCTGACCTTGGCCTATAACTCAAGTCATAAAGGAAGGCATCTTGCTAAGGGAACCTTAACTTTTCTACGGACTTAACTCATGTAGTGACTTAGTAACTTCCCCTAGGATTTACCTAACCTGCTTATGTATGTTGCCATGAGGTATTTCTATCTATAAAAGTCCAAGCCCATACTTCAGAGGCCCATTTAGGCTAAAAAGATTGGGCTAAGCTTATATATTTAGAAATGTTGTTTCTATGCATTGAGAGATATGACATGTGCGTCGGTTATTGATAGCCCCTGTTGATATTAAGGCCAAGATAAAAAATTCTAGGAAAAGAGACTCGCCATTGAATATGTGTGTGTGAGGAATAAGGTTGGAAGGATGTATGTTTTACACTTGACTTAATACTTGTTACTTGCTACTTGTTACATAGCACGTCATTATGCATACATGCATCTCATGCATCATACTAACACTTTGTTTTATAGCCATTATAGATTCATCTGGGTCATCCTATATTTAGTCACGGAAAGGTGGCAGATTGGTGAGGACTGATTTAAGCCCAAAGTCTATAGCCAAAGAGATCCTTCGCAGTTTAGAAAAGAGCCTGATCAACCCGCTTTACTTGGAAGCTACACCAACACTAATCACACAGACAGAAGAGATGGAACAAGGAAATTGGACCCTAAAGGACATCAAAAGAGCATTGATGGATGATATGAGAGCCATAATGCAAGATGAACTGAGACAAGCCCTAGCTGGGATAATGCCACCTCTAGCAGCTACACCTACTCCTGTTGCTATACCACCTGCTGCTGCTAATCATCCTGTTGAGGATGCTCCACCTGCCAATAACGACAATGTCGGGGGGCAACCTTTAAATGTTGCTAAGAACATGCCTATGGTAGACCTGAAATTTGAGGATGTGGAGAACTATATGGTTGAGAAAATGAAGAAAGAATCACTTGAGCTAGTTCAAGACCTTGAAACCAAGCAGATGTAAGCACTTAATCATAAGATGTCTAAGATGGAAGAGCTGATAAAAGAGCAAGGCATGGGTTACTCCTTTGATTTTGATGACATGATGAACATTGAAGGGGATAAACTCTCAGACAAGTTTAAAATGCCTCAGCTCCAGAAGTTTGATGGTACTGCAGATCTAAGGATACACCTTAGTCTATACACTACAACTATGAGTACCACTAAAGCCTTATTAACAGTGATTACTAAGCTGTTTGTACTGTCCTTAGAAGGAATAACTGTGAATTGGTATCATGGGTTAGAGAAATCAATCTGAGCTAATTGGAGAGAGTTATGTGCTGCTTTCTTGAAGCAGTATGACCATAACACCAAGCTAGAGGTGTCTATTAGGGATTTGGAATTGACATAGCAAAAACCCAATGAATCTTTTTCAGACTTTTTAACTAGATTCATGAACAAGACAAGATTAATAAAAAATAAATTGGCTGAAAAAGATCAAGTTAGTATGATTGTCCGTAATGTGTCACCTAATTTGGTTGAAAGGTTACAAATGATGAACCCTAAAATTTTAATAGACCTATATGATGATGGATTGTAAGCTGAGGAGATGGATAATGAAAAGAAGAAAACTATTAGAAGCACTGGGACAAGAAACAACCCAACTAAGGGCACACAGTAAGGAAACACTAGTCAAGCTGTGGAAGTGCATGTTGTCCAACAACCGATGAGATTCTCAAACTTTAACCAACCTTTGTCAAAGGTCCTAGAGCGTCTAATGCAAAAGACCTTACTTTAACCTTTACCTAATCCAAACCCACTAAACCTACCCCAGGCTATAACCCAAACAGTTACTGTAAATTTCATCAAATTGTTGGCCATTCCATAAATAATTACATTCGCCTTAAACATGAAATCCAAAACTTTATAGACTTTGAAAAAATCACAGATCTTAAAAACCCGAACACCAAAAATAATCTTTTTCCAAACTACCAAAATGTTTCACCCCCCAACCACCATGATGATTAATTCAGGAGTTAGTGAGGAAGAAGTACTAAGCTCCTTTGAGGACCAAGACCTTAAAACTAATGAGAATACTCTTGATGCCCCTAAACGATTCCAGAGAGGAGTTGAAGATTTATTGGGCCAACCTTCTGGCAAATTCGATTATAAAGTATTTTACTCCAAACCACCTTCTTATGATATTCCTATTGAATTAATCACACCTGGAGGATGGGGTGATGAATTTGGAGATGACAGTGAGCCATTAAGTGAGAATAGTGAGAAATCTGAGACTCCTAAGTAGCCACAACAAGGAGTTGAAGATTTGTTAGGACAACCCTCGAGCAAGTTTGACTACAAAGTGTTTTACACTAAGCCATCATCTAGTGACATACGCCTTGAAACAATGGTGCCTACTGGATGGGAAAATGAATTTGAAGAGGAGGAAAATGAAGGTTATAATGTGCGGATTGACAATGCAGAAGTGAACCATGGTCGTCAAGAATAGCTGCTACATCAGCCACCTAAAGGACAACCACCTTAAGATTTAACATCCCTAACATTTAGAATAGAAAATAAATTTCTTATGTTTTCTTTTAAATAACATTGTAGTTTCTTTAGAACTTTTATTTTAATGGTCGATGATATGAATTTTAATTTTGCTTACTTCTTTGGTGTGCATCCTGATGATATTGCATATTATGATATTGATTAAATATGCATGTTTCAATTAGATTCATTCAGCATGGGCATGAATGAAAATTCAAAGAATATTCATATATCACATGGTATAGCTTTTAAGGAGAGAGAACATTTGAGAGAATATGAAAAGAGAAAAATAAAGGAAAATAAAGAATGAATGAAAGGGTTAGCCAGGTAAAAATGAGAGAAAAATAAGCCCTTTTCATAATCTGTAGAATTAAGGCCATTTAGATTTAAAACTTGTAGATTTAGGCCCACTAATTTAAGCTTTCATAATTTGTAAACTTAGGCCTATTTTGGAAATAAAATAAATAGACTTAGGCTCATTTAAAATAAAATTGAGTAGGAATTAGGCCCATTAGCTTTAGGTTTCTTTGTAAATTAAAATATATAAATTTAGCTCACTTTAATATGTAGATTAAACTAACCTAGAGTTGATGTGCTTTGTATGAATGCATTTCTTATGTCCTTTTTATGATTGGTTGCCTTTGGGATTGATGGATGTTTAATTAGGGTTTATATGAAATTGCATATAATTGGAGGATAAGATAATAATTCATAAACTAATTCTAAATGAACACGAGACTAAAAGAAGTTGGTATTCCGTATCCAGAACTCCTGATTGTGGTGCTAGCTTGTATTAGAGAACCGAGTTATCATCACCTTCGATTTGTCCTAGTTATTACCCTAGGTGGCGACTCCTCATCTCCACGCCATGTCTTTGTGACAGTGGTTAGTGTGTTCTCTAGAGCCCTGAGCTCAAACAGTGTCGTGGTTGCAATAAACTTGAACGCGCGCTAAATTCCGCCGTCTACAGTTAGTTAATAATTCCCCTTTAATCAGTTCTTTTTTTTTCAAACAATGTTCAACTCCTTTTTCTTCTTCCCTTTTCAATCTTTGGAAAACTTCAAGGACTTCTTTTTCTTTTTAGTTTTTTTTCTTTGTTCTCTTTTTCAGAATACCTTCCTTTTTCCCCCCACTTCTTTTCTGAATTTATTTTCCTTTTAGAATCACCCCCTCCACAAAATCCTAACCTCCTCCCCCACTCCATCATGATGTTGCCATTTTCTCTTATTCTGTTGGCAATAAAATTTGTTATTTCAAAGGTCGTGCCAACAGTTGAGATATTAGTATAATGTTCTATTTTTTAAAAGTAGAGTTACATTACTAAGACAACGCCCTAATGACAATGTGTCACCTTAGTGTTAAGGTATCGCCTTAACATTCTTTAGTGGCGTCTTAGTGAGGTTGTCGAGCCTTCCTAAGCTTCTGGCCTATCAAATAAAGAAAGGTTAGGCTTTTGCATTCACGGGGCCTTTGTTGTGTTTCTTGATCATTGTGCTAACACTATTTTGCAGTATATTGATTATAATTTAAGAAATTCGTAAAAAAAATAAAATTAATAATATAGTATATAAAAATTTATAATTTATTAATTGAAGTTAGATAAAAAGTGTAATTGGACTCTATAAATATAAAAAACTATTTAACTTTCTATTTTAAATTTTAAAAAATTATTTAATTTTATTTTTTTTAGAATTAGTTTTTTTATTTAAAAGAATTCTAGAGATACTCTAAGATTCAACTAGAGGTAAGCCACTTTTCCATACAAACACATGTTACTAAAATATTTGTTCTAAGCCGACGAATTGGCAAGAGTTGGAGAGCACAAAGCAGATCATATGGGAGTGCAAAGGCGCAGCACAAATGCTGATAAAATCATCAATGGGAAAAGTGCATAAATCTGCTAAATCATTACTCGTGGCCTTTTAGTTCTTTTTTGTCTTTATTGATAGAAAGTCGAAATGAGTTGAGATACCTTTTAAATCTCAATTTTTACGGAGTCAGTATGTTTAATCACCGACCGAACCATATTCTTTGCCCATGAATATTAGATTCATATTTTTCATGTAACATTCAAATCGAATGATTATATAATTATGTCAGTTTTTCAAAAAGAAAAAACATATTTTTGTCAATATTTACTTATTGAAAATAAGGTAGGAAATATGTTTTTCTTTTTGAAAAACTTTAGCATTATCATTGCTTAGCCTTCAATTCACCTCCAACCTTCTGAAATGTGAATCCGTTCCTCCGTGTTTCTGATTCTGTCAGTACACAATTAGGGGATGAGGGATATCTAACTGTATACATTCCCACATTTCTTCAACCTTCTAACATTTATGCCATCATGATTAATCATTGACTGGAATACATTGAGAAATTGTAATTTCATTTGCAAACGAAGTCGGCCATAGAATTCTCCTCCATCAGAATTATTAGGATAAGAAAAGGCAAAACTCCTGAACTTGGTCTATTAAACTTGGCTACACAAACTCAGCAGTGTACGGACACATCACTCCAATGTAAACAAGTGGAATGAATTGATCTCCAAAAAATATCAAACATATGGTGAAGCTGAAACGAGAAAAGAAACATACCGGGGTGATTATACATGCTATGAACCAACACACAAATACATAGGTTTTTCCTCAGTTGGGGATAATCTCTCTCTTTCCTTCTAATATTAGCATGAAAGACTTCTTCCAATTTAGCTACTCAATGAACCATGACAATAATCGGAGTGACAAGTATTTGTGGAAGTCAACAATTTAGGAAAAAGAAAAAAACACCAGTACCTCCACCAAACTTGTACTGAAATGCTGGATCCTGCCAAGAGCATCAAAAGCTGCATACTGTCCACTACTCTTGGATTGTAAAATATCTTGACAAGCTCACAAGGCAGCCCTTTGTAGCTAGTTTCTCAATTGGAATCCCACAGTAATCTGCGATTCTGAGCTGGAGGTGCTAATCCCGGAATATCCCGAATGTCCTTGTTGTTTGGGTTCACAAGCTGAAAATTTAAGGAAACCAAACATGACTCATTGACCATAATATAAAGACGAATTGTAATGATGCAGCCAGCTTTCATCAGCTGGTTCTTGAAAGTATGGCTACTAAAAATAATAATACACAAATTCAGCATGCCTATTTAAATATTAACAAATAATTTCCCCAGAGCATCAAGATCTCCCATGTGAACTGGTTTAGCATGGTTAACTCTTATAACATTGACAGCTCAGCTTAACAAAGGATTTGTAAGGAATATCTTTTGTTGAAAAAGAATTTGATATGAAAACTGCTTACACAAAGGAATAATTTTCCACTCACAATACAAAGATATTGCAGCTAAAACATCGTTAACATGCCACTACTCACACTTCAAGAATAGCAGAGCCAGCCTAAAAACAATTTTTTGAAAACAGTTCGACATACAAACTACTAGATCTTGAGAAATTTATGTCACAAGGCAAAGTATCTGGAAATCAAGCTGGGTAAATTTAGCTTGTACTTTGGCTTGCAAAGATAATTTGACCATTAAGCCATTTCATCAATTCAGAAGAACCAAGGACCCCATTGGGCAACTCCAGATCATTGTTTAGTTAACGAATGAGAGAACTTGACAGAGCACCAGTCTGAAAGAAAACAAGTCTTCACATCAATCTAGCTAGTTACCTTACATTTATAATTTTCCTCAACTACACTCAAATTACATCTAAAATACAGATGGGCTGCTAAATTGCTCTTCAATAGTTCACCCTGACACCCAAGTTCTTAACTGGTCTGTGACAAACAAGTTTGAACCATCCCATTCATCTTTCTCTGTACCCATTTAAAGGGATAACTCTTCCAAATTTTCATAATGCACTTGCTCTTATCCTGTCATCTCCAATACATCAATTTAACAGAAATGCTTCTTCATCATTCAACACTCAGTGCCATTACTAATAGTTAGTCAAGTTGCAGTTTTGTGGAATTTTCTCCATCACTTATCTAAAATTTTACATTAGCGTAAGAACTCATGGCTGCATGGCATTTCTACATGTTACCCATATTTTAATGCTATGGCCATATCCTCCTCACTCTCACTGTCACTTTGTGCAATAGAGCACTAGAATTCAAATCTGGTATTTGGGGAACAATGTCTATGCAATTCAGCTGCTGGAAGACAGAAAATTAGGTGTTCTTCCTAAATTTAATTTAATTTGACGCCCCTTTGTACATGATAAAATGAAGCTAAGAAATAGAAGTTTCTTCCTGTGAAATCTGATAAGATGAAGCAACAAGATATGAAACATATGCCATGGATTTCACATAGAAGCTGTTATTTCAATTTTTTTTTATTTTGAATAGGTGCAATGCAATCTGCGGATTTACATGGAACAATAAAGACTAGAAGTATGCTTCATGTTCATACATGGAAGTAAGAGCTGTATAATACTTTATGATCCTAAATTAGTGGCTAAAAGATGATGCTGGTAATAGTTTTGATTTCTCACACTGACAAGCATGAATGCTAGCTTGAAGAAGTAATTCTCATCTATCTTAGTAAAAGAAGTTATATAGTGCAATTTATGGCAAATGACTCAGCATTCATAGTTAAATTAAGGTGAGGGTTGCGTTAGACTTTGCATGTTCCAACAAACTCATAAATTAACCTAATTAGCGAAAATGTAAGCAACTATTGTGATTTGAGAAATAAATAACATTCTAATAACATGTTCTATTATAAGCATCACCAAAGGCATTGCCTTCAAAATACTAATGAGAGAGTCTCAATATGCTAATTGCACTGTGTGTATGATTGTCTTTAAGATGACCAAGTGCGAGAATATCAACAAAGCTCTTTTTTCAATGTAGAACCCAGTTTGAGGCAAAAAGGTGGATGGCAAGATATTAGGATAAGTTCTTCCCATAAAAATTCACATCCATGAATTACATTTAGACAATAAAATCAACTAAAGTTATTGGATCAAACATCAAGAGAAATCTAATATTTTCGAGTTATAACTTTTAGAGGCAAGTGCATGAATGTACCTTGACAATGATGATGGCTATGACGCCAGCAACAATAAGGAAGAGCATTGCCATGATGCACCTGTCAGTTGCAACCTGAAGGAAAATGTTCAAGTAAGCATTCAGTAAAAACTGCAACTAGGCTTAATATAAGAAACCAAAGGAAATGGATATTTTAGAAAATGACCTGCCTACCAATTTCCTTGACCAGTTGAGAAGCTTTCTTGATTGAAAAATGGATCGAGTCAAGCTCATTAACAATCCTACTCATTTGCTCAGTCTGCACATGTGCTCATAGTTTTCAAGCCATTGCATAAGCATAAATTTTTTAATTTTTTTTTAAATGAAGAGAATTCCAATATCTCAGACACTATCACTATCAATTTTTCAGATCAGTACCTGAGCCTTAAGAGCTGCTGCAGTGTCTGTCCCAACATTGATAGTCTCTTGAACAATCTAGTATAGACAGCAAAACAAATTTACTTTTCTTCAGGAAACATTAAGGGCTAACCACCAAAAGTAAGAAACACGAAAATCATTCTAAGATTTCTTCTCTTCTCTTTTATATTTTCTTACCATTTCCTTGGTTTTTAAAGCATCTAGGCTGAGACAAAATGAGGTAAAAGGTTTTCTTTATATCTACAAAGGTTTATGAATCTAAACAGTATATAAATTTTTCTGGGCCTTCTAAAAGGACAAACCTTTTTCCCCCTCTCAATTGTTTGATCGGTCTCGTCCATCATTCGATTTCCATTATCCATTAACTGCTGATTTGTCATAGCTGCAAGAGATTTAACCCGTCTTAGAAATTTTCTAAATGAAGTATCAAGACACCTATTTCCCATTCAATCCCATCATAAAAATGCTCAATTTATCCGATGGAGGATATGATCCTGAACCAACCAAGCAACCGCTAAATGAATTAGTTTATCAGGACAATAACTCATGAATGCCCTAAAAGATAAATCTTGTTGAGCTTGTGAAGCAAAGTTAACAACAAAGTTTTAGAATGATCCCGGTGAGGCTGCAAATGAGTTGAACTGAACCGAGCTTTGGCTAGTTTAATCTTCTTTTGTTTACTAAGAAACTTAAAAGGCTTGAGAATTGCTAGTCTACTAAACTAGCTGAACCAAGATAAACATAGCTATGTTCATTTGCAGTTCAAAAACCTAAATGAACTCTCATCAAAGTTAAATTTTTATCCATAAATATAAATTGGAAATAACATTTTCATAAAAAACTTTCACATACTCAATTGTACATAAAACACACAAATACTGTTATAAACATTCATATTGTGGTTTAAATTCTTATTAAACAAAATTTTTATAGTGTTTAGTATCAATGAATTTCATAAAATTTTATTAGAATTCATTTGCAAATCCAGTTTTCGTTGTTTGATTTAAATGAAAACTTTGTAGAATTCATTCGCAATTCCAATTTTTAAATTTATGGAATTGTTCATAATTAAACATCCTGACAAAATAGTTAGAATTTTCAAATGAATTTCATGATTCTAAATCTATGTTTTCACAAGATTAAAATGCCCCTTTTGTCATTTTTATTTCTAAAATTCTCCTATCATGCAATATTAGCTTAAAATGGTATTTCCAACCAAACAACATATTATTCTAAATTACAAATTTATACTAAAGACAATATAACAAAATATGAAATTCACCTGAAATAAATTTCATCAAAATTTCATTTAAACCAAATGCACTGTATTAGTAAAAATTCATTTGTATTTGAATTTTATTTAGAATTCATTTGAAAATTAAATGAATTCCTAGGGGGAATTGAACTAAACACTATGATAGAAAAAAAAAAAAGCATCTGAATACCTTTCAAGAAATTTCACTTTCTTAATCTTAAACGTAATACATATATTCTTTGTTTATAATAATCAAGCCCCAGTGAGCTGCTGATAAGCCTAAATGAGTTAAACTAACCCTTGCTGAAGCTAGCACATTTATCAAACAAGCCTCAAAATTAGGCCTAACAATTGGTTTTTTTAAATGTTCAATTGAGTTTAAATAAACCCTTACCAAGGCCTTCATGAACGGCTTGATCTATTTGCAGCACTAGATACAGGTTCCATTCCTATCCTCGCTAATGTTACATTTGAAACACAAAATTTTAAGTAACCAATAAATTTAAAAGTAAAGGAATCTAACTTATATATATATATATATAATACATAGTTAAAATTTTATAGAATTTGACACATTAAAATTGTACCACAATTGATGAAATTTATAGATATTACAAATTGCGCACCGCTAATATTGTAATATCTATTGGACTATTTCCAACAGCCACTTACTTTGCTTTGTTTCTCTGTCTCTCTGCCTCTCTAAATCCATGTTAATCCTTCCTATCTTCTAAATTCCAACATATTCTAAGCTTAATCTTATAGAAATTCTACACGTTAACATTTAAAATGCTAAAAAAAAAAAAGAAAGTCATTTTCAATTCAGTATCCTGATCTCTCTTCATATCTTGAGTTCAATTCTACTGAAAGTTCTAGGTGCATTTTATATAATAAGCCAAAGATAAGAAATAACTTTAAATTTAGAACTCAATTAGAATTGTTTGCAATAACTACTTGTCTATTTTTTTTGAATAGATGTGATAAGTTTCAAGAAGAAAAGGTTATGTGCATTAATATGCATTATATCTGCTGATATTAGTGAAATAATTAGTCAAGCAAAAAAATAAAAGGTTCTTCCTTGGCTTCTCATTTCCTAACATCTTGGAACTAGACATTTCTTTTGTGCTTCAGAAGTAAATTCATCAATCTCAAATTCAGCAAGTTTTGTGCTACTTAATATTGCAAAATAACAATTTCTTCATTCCGTTCAAAACTGGACCACAATAATTATTGGCAGCATGATCTAGTAGAATAAATGCCTCAAGCACTACAGCAGTGCAAGGACCTTTCTACCATATCACAAGAACACATGTACCTTCTTCATGTATAAGAAATTAACAATACTGGATGGACATCATTTTAGATAAAGAATTTGCATTCCTTAGTATAGCAGGAAACCATCATCATCCTGCCTTGAATTCCCACAACTTGTGACTATAGGCATGATGAAATGATTTACTCATTCCACAAAGACAAAGTCAAGGAGAAATTTTGATCACTTATTAATTATGTTTATGAAAAATATCAGGGAAAAAACAGAGATTAGCTGGCTAAAATATTTCAAAATTCTAAAGCTAGACCTCACAATTACCAGTAATTCAAGATTTTTTTTTTTTTTTTGAGGGGAGTAATTCAAGATTTAGTAAGAGCAAATTTTCCCAAGCTATTGTCCACAATCTGCTAATGATGTACATTCCATGTGCAGAAACTGCATCCCCATAAACACATATCTCACAAATACTTACTAACCCCAAAACCAAATTAATTATAAGTAGAGAACAGAATGCAATGGTGATACAGAACAACTTGATTTGAAACAAAGATGTAAAATGATTTACTCCTTCCACAGACAAAATCAAGGAGAACTTTTGGTCGCTTATTCATCACGTTTATAGGAAAATCATTGCAAGAAAGATCAAGTTGTAATAAGGAATTCAAAGGGGAAATAAAAGAATAGCTTGCTAAATAATTTCAAAATTCTAAAGCTAGACCTCACAACTACCAGCAATTTAGGATCTACTAAGAGAGAACTTTCCCCAACTATCATCCACAACCTGCTACTGATATACATTCCATATGAAGAAACCGCATCCCATAAACACATCAATCTCACAAATACTGCCTATTCTCAAAACCAAAACAAGAAGAAGAAGAAGAAGACTGCAGAGTACTAGAGAACGCAGAGAGAAACACAAAAGGAGAACAGCAAGATGAGAGACTCTATTATGCTCTCAGACAACCCAAAACTCTTGTACTCCCCAATGACATATGCAGAAAAGTCCAGTTAAAAGAAGGACCATAACTTACATGAAGCAAGTAATACATTTTCTTCATTTAACTCATCGCCAGGCCCATCAAAGAGATCAACTCTCTTGTTGTTTTCTAGATTGGCAGCATACCTGTAACAGCATCAACAATGTTAAACTCATTAATATAAGCAAGATATAAAATTATTAAGCTATACATATGTTTGAGTGAAATATTGCTAGAGAAATCAAATGGCAATTTCAGCCCAAATAATAAAATGTCTAGACTTGTTTATCAAAGTAACTTGAAAAGGAAATAAAACACATGCAATTTTTAAATCATCATCAATTATTCAACGTGGAAACTGAAATGAATCCTATATGTAGATAATTAAGAGTCAAGAAATCATGTAGTCTATTTGGAATACATAACAGTTACCATTTTTTGACGTTTTCTTTTTCCATCATTTTTTGTGGGTTTAAATTCAATCAAGATAAGCTTAGAAGATAGGATATTCGAACTTCCCACTTGATCTCTTTCTCTCTCTTCATTTTTCAATGAATAATTGAATAGGCCGTATTTTTTAGTAGGTGATGATGGATTAGATTTTTATTAGACTTGGCAGCAGAATAAAATTTCAATGAAAGCATTGAATGAAAAAATTGTGTTGATAAAGGCACAGAGTGCAAAATTCAGTGAGAGCAAGTGCCCCACTCATAGCAAATATACTGCCTCTCCAAAGTTTATTCTATACTGTAGGGAAAGTTCAATTATTTAGAATAAAGTCTCATCACAAGGAGATCTTTTAAGATAAAAAGTGAGCTTTATTTCTGGTCAAAATTGTGTTCAAAAGTTATGGGAATATTAAACATAATATGCACCTATCTAACAAAACTCAATCCCATAAAATCAACTAACCATGCATCTAAAAAGAAAAATAAATGAAATGGAAAGGAAAGATATACTTGATCTATCAACAATGAAAATGTGTTATTTGTATACAGCTAAACAAGCTGCCAAATAGCTAATACAGAGGGCAAGTGCCAAAATTATTATTGTTATCACAAGATCTAAGCAATATTATTATTGTTCCTTTATAGTATTAGCAGGATTATTGACAAAATTAAATGCAATCATGCAGAAGTCAAGCAATGCTATAAGTGATGGTCATTAAAAAGATTTTACAAGGGAATAAAGTGAGAGAGGAAAAGAATCTGGGACAAAAATATGCAAACATTAAACAGCTATTCTAAAGCAAGGAAAAAACAGAAAGTGAAACCTCCAATTTTAAAGAAATGTTAAAATCCATGTTAAGACAACAGGTGGAGAGAAAAAAAAAAGCATAAAAATCAAAAACAAAGGAGCAGGACAAGTAATTGGCAACAAACAATCATAATCTTCTATCTGCATAAGTCTATGTCTCCTGTAATCACACTGAAATAAAAGTATTATTTTCTAAACGATGAAAACTTACTGCTTTTTGAGAGCAACATATGAATTCAGCTCTTTAATCTGCAGCATAAAGCCAACAAACCTCAGAAAACTAAGGACACACAAGGGGATAACAAAACAAACTAAGCAAGAAGTAAAAGAACTAAATTCTAAAATGAATATATAAAAAATCAAAGCCAAGTGCCCACCATTGATTGCTTTTTTTCGTTCAGCATTTTATTTGTGTTTGGGTCATTTCTGCTCTCCAAATCCTTCACTTCTCGGTCAAAGTCTTTGATAAGCCTGAAAGATCAGAAAGCATTGACATTGGTTAAAGGGTGGGACAAAATTAATAGATAAAAGAAAAATAAAAATGCCAGTAGAACCTATTTCCTTACAGCACGATGGCACTTTTATAGAAAGTTCATAACAATACGAGAGAAACATTGAAAATGATGATAAACCCACTGAAGTAAGAACTAAACACAAAGTAGAATAGCAACTAAGAGCATGTTTTGGTAGAACATCAAAAGTTCATGCAAAGGTGCAACAAAATAGTCCCTATTCTCTTGTTCTGCTCCAGCAAACATGAGTTGAGTTATTGTGGTTTACTACAGTCTCATTATATCATAACCAAAATCCAAGTAGGAAAATGGAGGACTGTTAAAAAAAGTTGCAGTTCAATAGATATGAAGTAGGTGTAAAGTAAACAGACAAGAACCCCATAATAAGGGAATGCTAACGAAATGCTTAGGTCTTCGGTCCAAGGCCCTATTTTCCATTAAACTATAGAATCTAGAACAATATGTGTGGGGATAAAAAAAAAGAAAGACGCAAAGTGAAAGAATATTAATATAGCCAAGTAATACCTCTTACAATCCCGCATCTTTCCAGTGAGCTCCTCCAGTTGCCGACTCTGCCTATTAACATCCTTAATCTTCTCCAATTTCTGAAACCCATTTCTGCAAGAATATAACAAAATGTTAGATTTCACCATTACAACTCAACAGCAATAACCATCAACCAGTCACAATTTTCAAAAGTGCAACCATGTTACAGTATTTAAGATGCATTTAATACAGGAAAACAAATCAATGGAGCCGAGAGGCCTGAAAACTATGATCAAATTAATCAATGTCTGCTATCAATGATTAAAATTGAAAACAAAATATTAAAAAAAATGATTCTTACGACAAAGCTCGAAAAATGTCAGCTATTTGACCATCGATCTGACCTAGCTCTTCGCTAACTGCTGATATCGGATCCATATCTCTATTATTCAAATTCTATAAGAAAATAATTATAATAATAAATTAACCAATACCTAATTCTGTCTACAAAATGCCCAGATCAAGAACACAATCTACAACAACATAAAATGCAGATTCGACAATCGGATTCATGAATGAAATGTTACATTGATTCGCATTTTCAAAAATGCAGCAGCAAGGGATTTTAATCCCCAGTTTCAATAAATGTATTTATAGTTACACTCTATTCTGTCTGCGATTAATCAACTCCCGATCGGATCCGAGCAATGCAGGTGATTAATTGATCGAGGAGACACCAGAATCCAAGGATTTACAATGTCTCCCGATCTTTAATTTATTATGTAAAAAAATAGATATAATTTATATTTAAAAAAAAAAAGCAACAACAACAACAACGTTGTTCTCTCCTCGTAATATAGAGACAATGTATGATTTTTTTAAAAAGTTTTTTGAATTAATTCGAAAGAACAATAGTTAATGTTTTTAAAAGGGGTTTTAGTTTTGGCTCTGAAATTGAAAGGTTTTTAAAAATGGAGCAGACTACCGATTTCCTCGGTCCGCTAATCAGGGACGGGTACAGCCCCACCCAGTAACTCACGTTGTTGTTGCTATTAAAATAATTGATTTTTGTCCTATCTGCATTGCATTGATATTGTTTAGCTGGCATCCCTTCATTCACGATTAGCACTGTGCACCAATTCTAAAAATATAAATTTTTTTAAAGGTGTATTCAATTAGAATTTTAAAAGATTTTATTTGATTTGAAAAGTTAATGGTATTCCATTAAAACTTTTTAAAATTTTAGAAAAGTGAATTGTTATTTAATTAAAATTTTTAATGACTTAAAAAAAGTTTATAAAAGTTATAAGGTATTCAATCTTAATTGTAATAAAGTCTACAAAACTAAAGTGATATTCAAAAAGTCATTAATTTTTATAGATATTAGACTTTTATATACTTTTATTATAGACTTTTTATGTAATGTTATGCATAAATATTTTTTTTCGCTCACTATTAAGATTTCAATAGACTTTAAATGACTTTTTGTAGGTTGATATAAATAAAAAATCTAAAAAATTATCTTTCACCATTCCTCAAAAATTTGAATGACTCGTTGTTATTTCAATTTATTTTCACTTTTTTATTTTTTATTTTTTTGAGAAGTATTTTTACTTTTTTATATATTTTTTATTTTTTTTATCATGTTTTTTATTTTATATATATGGTAGGTAATATTTTTTGGTGGATTGTGAATTTTCCAATCGACTTCTCTTTCGAGGTGTCCGCTATCATTTTCAAGATCTTCATATTAAAGATCGTCATCCTAAAACAACTCTTTGATATAATTTTTTATTTGAAATTAATAAAATAATTAAAGACATCCATTTTTAATAATTATTTTAAAAATTTTATTTTTATTATATGACAAAAATTAGGATAATTTACTATCACGTCCTGAAATTTGATCAAAATAATTAATTCATCCCTACATTTTTAAAAGTCAATCAAATATCCCTTCAGATTTAATTCCGTTAACCATTTACCCCCTCCCGTTAAAAAAATTAAAAATATTTTGTTAGTCACAAGTATAAACATTGGTCAAAAGTGTCAATAATTATTAAATTTCAAAATTACCCTTAATTGATTAAAAGTTTGGATTGATCAACATGTATATATAGTTTAGTGACTAAAATGTAAATTTAATTAAGAAAAAAAATATCATTTAACTCCTTGAAACTTCATCCCCTTCTTATCCATACCCTCTCCTTCACCACCACCGTCGCCCCACCACCACCACTGCTACAAATTTTCTTTAACTTCATCAACAACAATCAACACCTACATCACAAATCAAATTTCATTGCAGACCTAAATTTCCAGAGTCTTCTCCGTCACAGGTTTCCTATTAACATCAACAATTTGAGCATAAAGAACGTTATCAAGAGCCAACCATCGTTGCCCCACCACCATAGCCCCGCCACCATTCTCTCATATTAACAAATCATTAACATTTATACAAATCAACAAATCAAAATTTCTTTACATTTATTCAAATCAACAAATCAAAATTTCTTCATATCAAGAACATTTTCAAGAGCCAACCACCGTCGCCCCACCACCATAGCACATCAATCACCATTTTCCAGTTGCCTCAAGACAACAAAACAAATCAACTATCATTAAAGCCACCAAAAATCATAACAAAAGCCAAACCATCTCTAGCACTAAAACTCACCGAAGAAAGTAGCCATGGGTGAAGTGGGTAAGAGCGGAACGATGGTGAGGGCGAGGGCGGTGACCGTCTCTATTTATGTCCCCATCTCTGTCTTTGTCTCGGTCACATCCATCGTCGAAGTGGACGTTCAAGGTCGAGGCGGAGGCGGAGACGAGGGTGAGGGCAATGACCCATCGAGGCGGAGGCAAGGGTGGTGGTGGTGGCAAAAAAAAAAAACACAGATGGTGAAGGGTGAAGAGATTTGGTTTTAATTTTTTCCTTTAAACAATTAATTTTGATTGATTTAGGAGTTAGAATTCATGGTAACTAATTTTATTAATTATTAATTATTGGTGTCTAAAAAATTAGTAATTATTAAAAAAAATTATTAATTAGTTTTTATTGATAAAGTAAATAAAAATAAAAATATTAATAATATGTAAAAAGTACATAACTCTTGGTATAAAATTGGTAACTTTAACAATATTATAAGGGTAAATAAGTCTTTTTATATTAATTAACGGTTGTTTTTGACCGGAAGGGGAAAGTAGTATCTAGTGTCAAACCTAAAAGGGTATTTAATTGACTTTTTAAAATACAGGGACGAACTAATTATTTTGACCAAACTTCAGGGGTGATAGTAAATTATCCCAAAAATTAATTTATTAGGTCAAAATATCTATATTAAAATCAAAAAAATTATCCAATATCAATAAAAGTCATAAAAAGTCTTTCAAAATAAAGTCTGTAAAAGTCATCAACAAAATCATAAACTCTATAAAAGTCTTAAAAAATAAAGACTATAAAAGTCATTAAAAAGTCTATAAACTTTAAAAAATCATTCACTTAAAAAAGTCTATAAATGTCTATAAAAGTCATAACTGAATGCACTCCCCTTAATCTAACTAGAAAGTCATACAATTTAAAAAAAAATTCAGATTTAACTTTGAAAATTAAAATTTATGTCCCAAATTGTTCTGAGTAAAAATTTGGAACAAATAAAAAAGTTAAATTAGTTCGGAGTAAAATTAATATTTGGATATTTATATAAATTTTTAGTTTATACACTTAAAATTAATATTTAATAAATTCATAGTAGTAAAGAAATATATATTTTATATTATATTAAATATATTATATTATATTTTGTAATAGTGCTTCTTTAAGATTTTTCTTTTTAAGTTTTATTTTAATATTTATATTTTTATAATTTTATAATTTGAATATATAAAATAAAATGACTATAAATTTTACCATACACAAATTTAAATTTTATTTTATGATCTACTCATATATTAAAAATTAACTATAAAAAGATTCAATTGATAATTGTATTTATTTTATTTCAATCAATTAATTAGTATTTAAAATGTCAAATATTATATATTAAGTTAACGTTTAATATATTTAGATATAATTTATGATTAAATGGTACAAATTTTATTTATAACACATAATCTAGATTTCTAATCTTATCACGCATTACTTATTAAATTATTATTATTATTTGATGATATATATATTTTTTATGATATTTATATAAACACACACTATCGGTTTTGGTTTCAACTATTTAGTTCGATACAATTTGGAATGGTTTGGTTAGATTTTTGGTTCAAAGAACTCATGATTTCCGGACTCACTCCAATAAATTTTTTCGTGACAGTTTGGTTCAAAGAAAGTTAAACAGTTTTAATTCTCGAAATTTTTGTTTTGATTTTTTAGAACGGTTTGGATTCTCCAGAACTCATGCATAACTCTATTCACAATATTATTATTATTGCTAAAGTCGAATTCTTGTTCTTTTATTAAGTTTAGTTAATTTTCTTTAAGATAAAAGAATTACATGCCACTGTTTTAAATTTTATTTTAACTAGTAGTCTATCCGCATGTAGTATAAACTATAGATAATATATATTTTTTAAAATAATTAATCAAATAATTTTAATAAATTATAAACTATAAATTAATTAAATAGTTTATAGTAGCATAAACATAAAAAAATATTATAATAATTTTAGTTGCCTACTTTTTATTTATAAAAATAATAATTAAATAAAGAATTTTAAGAAAATAATTAAATAAGGTACCTAATAGTTTATTAATTTATTTAAGTTAAATTTCAAAACTGAAAAAATTTAAAATGATTTTCATTCATTTTAAATTTTTTATAACTTATTTTGTATCTTTTACTGTATGATTAAAACAATAAAGTAATATTTTTCATTTATCTAAGAAATTAAAAAATTTAAAATACAAATAATATAAAACAAAAGATATTGATCGATATATGCATTGTTAATATTTATAAAGTTAAATGAAAGTTGCCAAGGAACTTTAATGATATATTTAATATAAAAAATAACTTAAGAAATACACATATGTAATAATTTATTAGCGATTACATTATGTGTTTAGTTGTTTATGGTATTTTTTGAGTTAAAATTAACTTATACATAAAAATAATACATCATTATGAGCTATCTAAAATTTTTTTGCTCTTATTCTGTGACATCCATGTCCCCGAAAGCATAAGTGAGAATTTATATTATTTAATTAATATTAATTTGCGTCCAAAATTCTGTCAAAATAAGTATGAAAAGACTTAATTTGTCACACCTCGACTCACGAAGTCCGAGGTAGACGTTTAAAACCAACCATTTAACAAAGCATTTAATTCAATCAAACTATGTTATAAACATTACTAATAAAATTGGAAATAATATCTTAGAAAGATTTGGTGTCATTTAGGAAATAAAAACTTTGTAATTGATATGTTTATTAATAACCGCTATAGTATAAGAAAATTGAGTATTATAGAAAATCACATTTTTAAATTATATTGATATTGGTAATTATATAATGAAAACGTAATAGAGAACATTATTTAAGCAATACAAAACATGTTTCTAAA
>CATIWM010350260.1:0-22574 GCA_949671775.1 Mallotus repandus | reverse complement strand
GAGAAAAAAATAAAAAATAAGGATAGAATAAAAATAAAAAATTTAAAAATAAAGGATAAAATAAAAAAAAGAGAAAATAAAAAATAATGAAGGAACAACGAGAATATGGATGAGGTAAAAACAAAAAAAAATTTAAAAAATATATTTTTAAAAATAAAATGGATACTTATATAATTAACGATAAAAATGAAACATTTTGCTGAAAACTAAAGCCAAAAAGTGATATATTTATATAATTTTTTCAATTTTGTTCAGCTCATTATGCAGTATTTTATTATAGTGTCTTATATGTTGTTATTGTGAATGGTAATCCTGGTCCTTGTTTTAAGCCTAAATGTGGTAATATGGTCTACATTAAGGGATCCGTTATTACCTTATTTATTTTGACATGTTAGCTTATTATTATTTTATATAAAACTTTAAAATATCACATTAAAATATTATGATCTAACCACAAAAATATTATGATATTTCTTATAATATAATAAATAACGGTTGATATTTTTAAATATCGTAAGTTTTTTTTTAAATATAGTGAAAATATTTGGAATATCGCAAATGTTTTCAATATATCACAATTTTTAGAATTTCAAGGTGTCATGATCTTTCTTTAAAATATCACATTTTTTGAAAAATACTGTGAATGAACAATTTTTTTTTGAGAATATTATAATAAATTCATTTTATAAATTAATCAAATTACAGCTGCTAGTTTTAATATGTTTACAGGGCTATATGCTAGCTTAATTATAAGGTAGTGTGTATATATGGAGATAAATATTCATGTGGCCGTCCGCAGCGGCGAATCTAAAAAAATTAGTTAGTAGGGGCAATTTTTATATAAAAAGAAATTATACATATAAATTCTCAAAAATATACAAAGAGTAATGATTGAGAGATTTTTTAAATTAATTTCTAAAAATTCATTCATTAGATGTGCTTGCTTTTTTCCACCATCATTAGATATTTGAGTGGAAGAAGATTGATCAGATGGCAATTTTTCCTTTAGAAATTTATCCATTCTATAATGAAAGTAAAAATAGTATAATTATCATACTATAGATATTTCAATCTGAATTTTTTTAATTATATATAAACACCCACAAAAAATATATAAATACAACAATTTGAGAGTAGCTTATAAAGAATTAATACAAAAAAATTTCACATAACTAATTACCTGATTAAATAGAAAAAGAGTAATAACTTGAAGTTGAAAGGAATTAAATAGAAAAAAATTAGGTTTTATTTTTATTTCAAGTAAAAGAGTTGTAAAACTTAAAAAAAGTAATTTAAGTGGGGGTAACATGTTAAAATAATAATACAATAGGACTCGGGGCAATTGCTCCCACTTATCTTTTAATAGATTCGTCACTGACCGTTGATGAGGTGATTAGTGTTGGATGATAAAGTTATTTGATTTATTCTCTTATTAATTTATGGGATACCAAAAATTTTGAGGGCCAAAATATATAAAAAAAAAAAGAGAGAAATTTATCTTGCAACTCCTATAATCACCCTATATATATGGGAAATGTTACATGTATATACACACACGAGTTAAAGTACAACATAACTTATAATTTCAATGAAATTTAAACGGAAGAACAAATGAAACAATAGACAGAAGCACCAGATAAATTCATACCAACGTACTCAGGAAAACAAGCGCCGAAACCACCAAACTAGCTGGCTTGAAAAGCCTTAATCTAACCCCCGCTTCCGAGGTAACTATTCCTGTTTGGATCATAATCCTAAATTTGCAGTCTTCAGTGGACGGGTCGATAGTCGTGACAACTGAAACATTTGGGAACTTGCAGGCACTTTCAAGTTGATTATTCTGTTGATAGTAGCTGTTAAATGCATACGAGATGTTCCCACGTGCATCCAAATTTCCACAAGAAGTCTCATATCCTAGGGCAGTGCAGTCTGCTTGAGCACAAGCATAATTCACACTCGGTGCAACTTCTGGGTCATCAGGGCTTGCCGATGGTGACATAACGCACCATTGTTGAGACAAATAACGTACACCAGTTGCTGGTACCAGGCCGTTGGAACTTGTTGTCCCTAAAGTCAGTGGATACTTGGGCTGTCCGTCGAAGTAAAATACTCCCCAGTGGCGTTCAAAATTACCTGGTTGAATGCTTTTGGCATCTTCATCTATGAGGCTAAATAAGTAGGCATCCATGGGGCCAGGTCTCAGTGGGGTCCCTTTCCCTGCGATGATACGGTTCATAAATCCTTGGTTGAACTCCTGGGCGTTCCTCAAGTTGGCATTTTTGTCTCCATCGGAAGGCCACCCAATTTCTCCGATGACGATGGGCAAGTTCCCATATCCATTTTTTTGCAATGCGGATACAAGTATATCATGATTGGCATCAAACACATTGCTGTAGATCATTCCATTATCATTTATTGTAGATGAATTGCCGTCGAAGAATGCAAAGGCAATAGGGAATTCGGGATCATTGTAAAGGCTTATGAAAGGATAGATATTCACAGTAAATGGACTCCCATTGTCACTCAGGAACTTGACAATTGATAGCATGAGGTCACGGATATCTGATCTGAAGTCGCCACCAGATGGCAGATTAGTTGAACTATCATATACATCTGCATTGAGAGGAACAGTGACCTTCACTTGGGTGCTTAGTCCTGCTTTTATGAGAGCGGCTTGGATATTTTGAAGAGCGGGAAGTGTTGTTCCTAAAAAGCTTCCGTTGTATGTTGATAAGAATGGTTCATTTCCAACTGCAATATACCTGAGGGACAACTAAATAATTGTCGAAATTGCAGCGGAAAATGCTTAAAATTAATGTACCACGTAAAAAGCAAAGCAGCCTTGTATCCTGCGTACTATAGGAAACCAGTTAATGCCTTGATTTAAAAGAAACAAGTATCAAACACTCTCTGGTCATTTAATCGTGTAAATGATGTAACATTCTGACGATGTACATAACGCCGCCTGCAATGCTATCTGTTATTCATCCAGGAAAGCCTGTACTTGATTTTTATATTATTGTATGGATAGGAAAAAAATTACCATTTCTTTCAACTAAAACACGTTAACTTTTTAAGCGTTCAAAAGCTATATAATTGCACCCTATTTCATAAAAGTAAAATTAAACATGAACACAAACAATATTAAAGCTTTCTCAAAGCTAATTAGTTCATGGGCTTATCAGTTTTCAAGAAATCTATCACCTAGATGCACGTTATGTTGGTTGTTAAGTTATTTTCCGCAGCAACAAAAAAATTGTTGTCATAACCCATAGATGTGCAAATTAAGGACCTGCGGCCAACTTGGCTTATAGCACAATTAATTAGCATCCGTTGCTGGAGAAAATTAAGTGAAGCATGCGGTAAGCAAATTGTACACTTCGACAGTAAGTAGGGTACTTATATTGTGAGATTGAAGTTAAGCATCTGGAAGCTCCTACGGTTTTGCAGGTAGCGATACAGATTGTAATCTCCAGTTTGTTAGGCTGATACCTCTTCTGTAACTACGTACCTTTGAAGTGTGACAGGTTTGGCTGAAAATAGATCGAAAATTGATAAACCAATATTGATACAGAAAGAATATTTCTTATGAAAACAGAGAGGCTCATTAATTTGTAGAGAATCCAGGGATAGATGTAGCTGTGCAGAAGCATTTGTAATGGATGCACTTCTTTTTTGCATTTGAAAGTAGGCACAATTTTCATTTTAAACTAAAACCTGAAGAATTTGTCAACAAATCCTAGCAAGGAATTCTTTGATAGGAGTAAAATGAACACAACATGCAAGAGGTTGGTCAAGGATATCTTGCGGGCAAAATTACTCTTTGCAAACACGCGCATATATATATATATATATAAGCTATTTTCAGTAAAAGTATTCGGTAATACTTAGAGAGTAGGGGAAAACAAGCAAATCTTGACTCTGTGTTTGAAATGGACATTATATTATATATAACACAGTTCTTCTGAACAGAATCGACGCTACATAAACATAAGCAAGCTCATGGTAGCTGCTACTAGTGTTTTTTAATTCTTCATTCATAATTTAATTAGCTCTGGTAATTCTTATAATATTCCGCAGAGAAGATGATAAACGAACCGCAGTTAAAACAAGCTAAAAAAAATCTTTTGTTTTAGGCTTTTTCCAGGGATAAGTTACATGTTAGGGATGATTTGAGATGTCTGGAGCGAAGCACTTAATATGTATATTTCATTAAGATGATAACAAACGATTTGAATATGTATCCACCATAGATATAGCATCTAGGTATAATAGATATAGATATAGATGTAGATGTACGCGAAGATCGAAGAAAGGAATTGATTACCTGATGTCTACACCAGTGGAGGAGATATGAGAGGAGACGTTCTTGGCAACCCAATTTTCAGCCGCATCCATGCTATTAGCCAAGGTATAGAGCATATCATTGGGGATGCCCAGCATGACCTGGATCCCAGAATTAGCGAGAGCACTCAAAGATAGAGAATCTGCATCAAAAAGCTTAACCTTTTGAAATCCATTGTCCTTGAGCATTGCGACCACTGTTGGAGGGGGCAAAGGGTGAGTTGCCTGTGTTCCCCAGTTGACACCAATCCCACTTACTCTTACTGAAACCATGATCACTCGAAAGCATAACCACCACAAGAGGGCAAGATGCCCGCCCCAAGCTCGGATGGATCCCATATACCAACCGCATACCAAACCATATACCATATGAGTATTACATATGGGGAATATAATATAAATATAAAATAGAAGAAGAGACAATAAAAAGTAATTTTTAGCAGATGATGAGAATCAATCGACAAGACAAGTGGAGAGCTAGCCGTAGCTAGATTAATTAGAGGGTGAGCAGAATCCGAAAGGAGCAGCGACTTGAGTCTGCCAGCCTACCTAGTGGAGTTGAGAATCAAAAGCGGTTGGTGTGAGGTGTTCGGTAGCTGGAAAAATTTGAGGATGGAACAATTGCAGATATCTTTGGTTTTGTGTTTGACTTTTTTTTTTTTTTGGCACAAACAGCCAGGCCACAATTCTTTAATTAATTATTTCGAAGATGATTACAACCAAAAAATTAATACCAGTAGCTACAACGTCCTTCTCTTTGCTTTAATCTTTTTTTTGTGTCAACTGTCTTTGCTTTAATCAATTAATGGATAGATATTACGTATCATTGTAATTTCAGTTTGACTTTTTAAACCCTGAGTTAGCAAAAATTTAACTGGTTCGCTTTCGGAAAATTTTTTAAATAGACCCATAATAGATAATAGAGGATGGTGAAATTCTTTTGGATAGTGCAATACAAATTCGAAAATAGAAACAAACAAATTATTATTATTATTGAAAGAATTTTTTGCCGTATTGGGCGTGGCGGCCTATGGGTCTGCATTCGATGCATAGTGACAAGAATAGATTCCTCGCATCGCCTCGACTGATTCTTAATTGATTCGCCTATTTGCAGAGATATCTCATATTCTTTTGTTTTTTCTGTGGTATGTGAGCAGTGAGCGTAGAGGACCAGATTCTCCTGTAGACTCTAGTAAAGACTTTTTAGTACATCTGT
Organism: Mallotus repandus; assembly: GCA_949671775.1. Lineage (NCBI taxonomy): Eukaryota > Viridiplantae > Streptophyta > Magnoliopsida > Malpighiales > Euphorbiaceae > Mallotus > Mallotus repandus. The sequence continues at coordinate 17,014 of CATIWM010350260.1, read as the reverse complement.
TACATGGATTGATCAATTATTACTGAGAGGACGGCACAGAGACAGAGAAAATAATAGGTTGGTTTAAAAAAAAAAAAATCCTCTCTTCTCCTCTCCTCTCTTGCATTGCATCTATTGCTGCTTGCTTGTCTCGCTCTGTTCGTTCGGTCCTACTCGTATCAGGTTACTTTGTTCTAAATTTTTTTCTTCTCATCTATTCTTTTTCCTCTGACTCACTCACTGCATCGCATCACACGACTCGGTAATTTTAGCAACGAACAAACAAACCCTACTACCAACCACTACTACTTCAAAAAACTTAATCTCAATCTTAATCGTATGTTTCTTTTCAGTTTTGCTCTCATCTAATGTGATTCTCAAAGTCAAATTATTTCTGTTTATTTATTTAATTTAGGGTTGTAATTGGATTAGTTATTCGTCGAAAGGAATTGGCACAGGCATCAATCGACTCGTTCAATCAAAGTCATGGCTGTATCTGTTCGGCAAATGTCTGTAATTGTAGCCGCTCTTGGGTCGCTCTCTTTTATTTTTGGGGTAGTTGCAGAAAATAAAAAGGTATTCCTATCCTATTGATTGATTATTTACCTTCCCGATTGCAATTTTAATTGCTCCACTTCCTATGCATCCATCAGAATCTGATTGTTTGTTTTATTTTGATTTGTATATATATATAGCCTGCAGCTGGAACTCCTATCCCTGGAAAAGGAGTTGTTATTTGCAACTATCCATCTGATCCCACCGTTGTCTTGGGATACCTATCCTTTGCGTTTCTTCTAGCTTCTACTGTGGCTGGCTATCTCTCTCTTTTTTATCCTTACAAAGGAAAAACTGTTCCTCACTCTGCACTCTTTCGCAGTCCCACTTTCTCTGTTTTCTTCAGCATTTCCTTGTAAGCATCCTGATCCTTTTACATCAATATTCACTCACCCTTTCATTTCATTTATTTCTTATGTTTTCTGCCTTCCTTCACATTATCCGTGTTTAAGATTCAATTCCAATGTATAGCATAGTGGCCGCATAACAGCCACCCACTTATCTACAGCACTAATTTGAATTTGGTTTCTTTCAAGCAATGCTGATCGACTATTTGCAGCACACCAGTTTAAATAATGAGCAGTAACTATTTGTGCGCACTCATCTCAGGTTTACTGGGGGATTAGCAGCAGCTTTGCTGTTATGGCCAACAATCACCGAGCAGCTTCACTTGACTCACAAAATTCACCGAAATCTTGGGACGGATTGCCCTACTGCTAAGACTGGTCTGTTGGGTGGTGGTGCTTTTGTTTCTCTTGATTCAGCCCTCTTCTGGTTAGTTTCCCTTATGTTAGCTGATAATGCCCGGGAAGACTACTTTGACGAGGTGGAGAATGGTTGCAAAGCTGAGCCTGGTCAGGTGCTTACGGATGATTCTGATGCACCTGCATATCTTAAAGGCTCTGCATGAGACAGAATGGCCTGTATTCTGTCTTTGGCTTAAATATTCCAATGTCACATGAATAATTGTCATTTAGGATCATGGGACTTCCTCCATCCTCACAAGTGAGGATACTTTGAATGGCTTTGTGTTTAGCATTTTTTTTTGGGTTAATTGCAGAAACATATATATTAGGAATAAAGTTCGGCCGTTAAACTTTATAGAAAGGTTGAAATTGCTCTTTTTTGACAATTTTTCATCAATTTACCCCTTGGAACTTTGCACTAAAAGTCAAATTGGCCCTAAATATTTCACTTACACCCTTATTTGTGTGAGATGTACACATATCACAATAAAAATTACAAAAAAAAAAAAAAAGAAACTCCCTAATAGTTTAGTTAGTTAACAAATTAGTCCATATTTTCATAAAAAGATTTAGTAAAAATTTTAAATTATTATTTAAAAAAAATATATATATTTAAGCCCTTAATTTATTTATGGTATATTATATTTTTAAACAAATTTTATTTAGTCACCAATAACTTTTAATAATTTTTGAAATATTAAAATTTATTTCATTTATTATATTATTAATTTATATATTAATACATATAATTTTAAAATATTTTACCATTACGTGTCAAAATTGTTGAAATATTTTAATATACCTATAAATAATATTATTTTAAATCCTTAAAACTATATATATTTTAAAAATTATTAATACTTTATAAGGTTATATATTGTAGTTAATTATTTTAAAATGATAATTTTGTAGTGTACTAATATAATATATTATTATTTTTAAATTTCAACAAATAAATTTAAATTATTTAAATTCATATATTTTAATATATTTATAGTTAATTTAATATTATTATCAATTTACTTTAATTTAATATTGCATGACTTCATCCATGAGAAATCGTCGTTTCATGAATAATCATCACCTTATTCTAGGTACCCCAAATCGATGTCATTTCGATTTTCTTTACCGCGTCCTAGCTGTTAAAAAAAAAAAAAAAATGCAAGAATCATGTACTAAATCTTTGTGCACATTCACATCTCTTTTTCTCACTCGCTTGGACTTCTCCAAATTCTGCTGTTTCTGGTCAAAATACAACTTGCGGAAAGCCATTTGTAGTTCTACTCATGGCCTGCAACTAGCAAGGGCAACAAAATTTGGAAGCCATATCAATTCACAAACAATCAACTACATCCACTGAGTTTGCTTCTGTGTTATGCACAGCATACTGTTTGGATGATAATACAATCATACAAATATTTTCCATCATACAATACAATTGAAAGCCATAACTTGTACAGAAATTCAAGATTGTAGGAAGCCAGCAGATCTGGCATACTCTCTTGTACCCTGCAAGGGCAGCACAATCATCTGAGATGTTCCACTACCTCTCAACTTAAGACACATTGTTAAATACCTAAAACATTTTTTCTTTCCTATGCTTGGTGTTGCTGCAGACTACTCTATATGCAAAAGACAAATATATAGGCGAACTGAGGAAAGACTAAAGACCGACCCAGTATGAGCGTCCATTGCTGTTGTGGACAGCTGATGAGTTGGGGGACGTCACACACCACTCATACCAAACCTACATCACAATCAAACAATTAAATTTGGAAATCTAAGTATGAGTGCATGCGCATGAAACTTGCACCCGCAAGCATGTGAGAGAGATGCAATTTAAGTACTCTGCAACAATATTGATGTTAGCAAGAATTATGAATTCTGGGTGGTTGAGTGGATATCTTGATTTGATTACAAAATTTTTAGTTGCCGTCATTTTAAATTTGCTTTACCTTCAAAGGACCACAACAACGCCAAAAATGTACTTCTAAAGGATAACCAGGTCGTATGCATATTGGTGTCCTTAGCGGGAAAAATATTGCAAACCTAAGAGCAGAAAATAAAAATGAGGAACCACCAAAAAATCATGTCAAAGAAGCAGCATCATATTGGTCAGCTGAAAATAATTCAGCCTATGAAGCAAGACAATAAACACGCCAAGCAGAAAAGGAGTAAATGAGTGCTTATTAAAATGACAAAAGACACCACTAAAAAGTTAATGGTTCAATGCACCACTCTAAATAATAATCTTGAGTGTCAAAAAGCACATAAGCCAGTAACATATAATGCAGATACCATTTGAAATGTCATACCAGCTGAACATATTTGGTGTCGCTGTTGATGGTTCAATACCAAGATGAACGTCTTTGTAGAGCTTTGCATCAAAATAGCCGGCAAATCCTATACCAGGAAAGAAAAAGAATTTCATTGCCGGGAAACAGGAGTAAATAATTAACAATTAGAATTACTATAACTGGAAAATATGCATTTTTTCCTGACAGTCAAACAATATATAGTGGATTCTAGAGAATGGATGTCGAAGCACATCATTGGCAGATAAACACTGAATGCAACAAAATAAATTTCTAGAGTTCCCACCACGAAACAAGGTGCAAAGGATGAATTCAAGTGCTTCATGACACACACTAGAAATCTATCTAGTCTATCCTCTCTATAATTGAAACCCGACCTCCTAGCAATTTCATGCCCAGTTCCATGATATTTCATACTATAATGCTAAAGCAGGGTAAAGAATGCATACCACTCACTCTTGCTTGCTTGTCAAAGAATCAAAAGGAGCCAAAGTCTGTTTGTAATATAATCTAACTACAGAAATTCTGTCAAAAAAATAAAGATAGGATTTGGTTACAACATACCATGCACCATTGCTGGGCCAGTGTCATTTGCTACCTCAAACTGCAGCTTTTTGTAGCGCTGGTTGTTTTTCTTGGTAGTGAAATTTGGATGAGTAAATGTAAAGACCTATGCATGGAGAAGTTGCTTGAGAATCTAGAACCGATTTTGTGCTCCAAAGATTGATATATAGGAAACAAAGATTTATGTGTAAATTGAAGTTGTTCTAAGATTTCATCAACAAAGAGCTCCAAAATCAAGAACTGCTCAAATTTAAGGCCCAGCATTCTATATAAAAAATAACTAACAAATTTGACAAGCTCTAGGTCCAATCATGGTTCAATGGTTAGTGTTAGAAAACTAGGGCTTACAGGCTGAGAAGGAGCAAGCCTTGCCACATTATGCAGTTTGACAACATATGCCGTCTCGAAGTGCACCAGATCTTTGTGTGACTTAACCTGCAACCCAACAAGAAGCCAACCAAATGATTTTCTTCAAATCACCAACCCAATGATTTTCTTCAAGGATATTTATAAAAAAAAAAAAAAGCAAAAGGGTACAAGGGGACGCACAACATTATACAGTTTTGAAGCAGTCACAGGTTGGATGAAACTTGTGTACCTGACAAAGAAACATTACACACTAAAACTCAAATAAATTTCCAAAGAAATCTCCAAAGTGCCCAATTTGATGACCAACTCTCAATATATGTAAATAGCCATCAAAGCATCAAATTTCAGAAAATAAATGTTTAGCAAAAAGAATTTGATGAGTTAGTAACTGTTCCTGTTTCTTCAGTATCATGGTGGTTCCTGTACCTACCTACCTTTCATTTTCGAGATGTAAAACTCCCATAATCTTTCACTATACAACAAATTTCTATTTGCTAGTGTTTGTTCACTGACTTGTCCCCTCTCATATTCTCATAGCCAATGTAAAATATTTTTCTCAACTCTATTTGCCATAGTAAATTTTCTCAACAGTTTGATTACCCAATCATACCTGTCCAAGTCATGGGACAGGTTGAGATTTTGAGCCTAGGCTTGAACCTGGCCCAACCTGACTATCTAGGCCTAGAATTTTGACTAGCCCAGCCCATAATAAGTTTAGATTTTTCCCAGTTATGGCAGGCATCCTGTAAGGGACCAAATAATGTTATTTTATTTCCTTCCTCTCATTAGAAATCCTAATTGACAAAGGACTGTAAATCCTAATTAACCAAGGACCAAGAAAGGCATGATACTTTTTAAACAATTTAAATTTTGACCTCTGAAGTCTGAAGGGTGTATAAAAGACTTGATTTGTAGAGATGCTATATCACTATGGATGCTGTTCAGAATGCAGTGAATTGTGCTCCTGTGCCATTGTACGGGAGTAGAGAAAGAGGTTACAAGAATTATTCTTACAAAAAGTTTCATAAGAGCAAGTCTCTGATGTTCCAATAGGAAAAATTCCAAAATATGAGAATATATCCCTAAAAAGGAAAAATCCATTTTAAGCAATAAAAATGTCTAAATAAAAAATGTAACTCACAAGAATATTTCTTAACCAAAAGTTCCCTCTTCTTGGTGTACTATTACGAGATTAGGTTCCCAAAGTGAATATTTTTTTCCAGTCAAGCAACGGATGCATCATCAGCAAGGATTATAAAAACACTGACCTTTCTTCGCCAGCTATTCACCATACAATCCAACAAATAGAGAGCACATGATCTACTAGCTTATAGACTTTGGCAGAAACTACCAAACTCTAGAATAGAAAGGGTGGGTGTTGAAGGACCATAACAGAAAGATCACTCAAGCTAATAACACAGATACAAACTTGCACCATTAACTATAGATTAAATAGCAGAAAGATAAGATGGAAACTAATGTTTTTTAGGATGTTTTAAAAAAAGTTCCATTAGTCTCATACAAGCATTTGGTGGCACATGAATTTACCACACACATGTCATTAGTTGGTAAAAACAAACCCCTCCACATATACTGGCACATACTCCAAAAGAATCTACACATAATTCACCATAGTTATCCATGAAGGAGAGAATGACATAATAAAGAAGGATATACATACGATGATGGTATTGAGATTCCATCTTCCTTTAGAAACCGTTGGGCACCATCAAGGCACTCAGGTGACAGCTCATTGTCACCAAATGAACCGAGCAATTCACTAACCTAAAGACCAACAAAACAAACACTAAAAAGTGAGCAGGTAATAGCTAGCTTTCTGACATACATCAAACTACTTAAGTAGAAAAGATACTCACATACCAAAATATCAGCTTTCTCAGGAGCATCCCAATGACGCATATCACAAGAAATTATAGTAACAATGTCTTCCCAACCCTCCAGCTTAACCAAACTCTGTTTCAACAAATGCCATAGCACTTCTAAGCTCAATAAAATTTCAAGAACGAAAAGCACAAGAACCAAAAGGATGATTACAATATAAAATAATCATGCAAAAAAATATTTCATCATTAACAAAGTGTTTGAAATTTAATCCAAGGCATGAAAGCTCATTAAATTATCCCTTTCCTAAGACTTCAATTATTGAGTGTGAAGAAGTAAGATTTTGATGAACTCCAAGCTCTATGTCAAATCAATATATGCATCAGCATGAGGAAGCTTTCTACATTCAGGCATATTATTTATTGTTTATATTACTTAAAACCTGAAATGCAATACTCACATGAAGTGTAACTACAGCATTTGGATTTTTCTCCACTGCATACACCTTTAGTTTGCGCCCTGTTTCTTCAGCCGCCTATATACAACTAAAATGAAGAATAAAGTGATAAAAAAATATGTAGTTATAAAATTCATAATTCGTAGAAGGAACCTGCAATGATGCCCTAACAAGAGGTCCACGTCCTGCTCCTACAACCATCAGTACCTTGCCACAATTATTTTAAAAAATAAAGTAAGCTTAACATTTTCAGCACTGTGCAAGGTGTAATAAAAAAACATAATCTAAAAAAGTAGCCTAACAAAAATCATAAAAGAATATAAGTCAGTAGCATTTATAAGCCGCTAGCTTACCGTGGTAATGCTTGCTTCATCAGGAACCCTATCAAGCAAAGCTTTCTCAATTGCCCTTTGGTACTAGAAAAATACAACCGCTCAACTATTATTCAAAACACAACATTCATAACAACTAGAATGACAGAAGGAAAAGGAGAGCTAGGAGTTCGCTTGCATAAATCACAACTGTTTCAAATGTATGGTTCACAATTGGTTTCATATGTATGGTAAGGACACATATGTAAACATGGCCAAAATTTTGCTAATGGTGAATTTTCATAGATCATATGATGTCCATTGAAATGTAAACAAACCACATGAAACCTAACTGAGCTTTCATATATTCAAGCTTGGTTCAATGCTCATAAAAGAGTCGGATAATTTTTGATACAATCTTGATGCGATCCCAGGCTCAATTGTTATCAATTTGTATTTTGGCAGCATGCTTTAGTATTTCGGCCATAACTTTCTCTACAAGAATCGGATTGAGGTGATTCAAAATGCTATGGAAAGCTAAGACAAAGAGCTACAACTTTGATGAAAAAAACTTGGGCTAATTCAATCGGTCTTCAGAGGCTAAAGTCTTCGCATCAATTCAGCATGGACAATTTGGAGGCAGACACAGCTGTGTGCTTCTTCACACATGATTGTGCTTGAGAACATGCATTTTTTAGAGTTCAAAGAGCATTCATTGCACACAGCTGTGCGTCCTTTTAAACACAGCCTCGTGTGATGGAATTATATTATTTTTAGGGTTTTTGGACGTGTTTTATTCAGCCGCCATTGAACACTTATTTGTTTCTTTAATTATCCTCTTGTTCTATTTAGATTATAAATAGCTTGTTAAGGTTGTAACACAATTAAGTTGAGTTATATGATTATTGAAAGTTTTTCTCTGAAAGCTTTGCTTTCTTTGTGTTCTTGGATGAATGCAGTTCAGACTTATCAAGGGATTAGTCAAACCTTGTAGCATCTTTACAGACTAGTTTGATCATTTGACTTGTTATCTAGTAATCCTTGGGTTGATTCTCAAATTGATTTAGGGGTTCACAAGTTCATTGCTCGCAAGTCCATATAACCAAAGGGTTCAAAAACGTGATTCCTGTGGGTTCTTTTATCACTTCTACTTTATTTTTGTTATATTAAATTTTCCCTTTGTTGGATTTTTGTACTTTTATGGTTAGAAAAATATAAAAAATGCAAGTCAAAGAAATGTTATAATAATGTATATGTCTAAAATATCCTTGTATTCAATTAATTTATAAGTAGGTCCTAATTAACAATTAATTATAAATAATAGACTAAAATGCAAAAATTAGAAAAACTTTTTGTTTGAGGCTTTAAGCCATGCCATCTTCAACTTGACTATGAAAGAGAAAAAGCGTGAGAAAAGATAGAAAGAAAAATAGGCTCATCGGCAAAGTGAAGGGTACCTATAGATTCAACTTATCAATTTGAACTAAACAATCATAATTTCACTGGCGTTAGTAAAGACATAAAATGAGCTAAACATAGGTGATAGACTAATAGCATTGCTTTTAATTATTGGTAGAGAGAGCTTCAAAGAGAGAAAATTCAAAAGGTTGAAATTTCTATTTTCCATTACTAGTGATCTAGAAGTCCAATGGATGCGATTTTTATGTTGTTAGACTTGTCACATCTTTAGCTTCATTTTCTTGAAGGCTAAGGTTGCCAAAGAAAAGACAAAGTTTGTAATAGCACAACAACACTATTACAACAATAAGACAACAATATTTTTGTCAATAAGTCCACGGGCCTTGAGAGTGTTGGCCCACGCACACACATATGAACATATAAATGGAGTTGAGTCCATGTAACACAAAACCAATTGGCTTGTGTTAAGGTCCAATCTACACCACTTATAAGTCCTTTATTATTTTCACATATTTCCAATGTGGGATTCCAACACTCCTTCTCAAGTGTAACTGGGCCTGGACTAGTTACACTTGAGAAACACAAATAGACCGCACCTACGACTTCCAACAATTTAAACGGGGTCACAAACGAGCCGCACCTAACGACGACTCACATGGGTCATATTAAACTCAAATGGGTCGCACCCAACTCCAGGTCTTTAACACGAGCCCAGGATTATGGCTCTGATATCATGTCAATAAATCAACGGGCCTTGGGAGTGTTGGCTCACACACACATATGTGGACTTATAAATGGGGTTGAGCCCATGTAACACAAAACCAATTGGCTTATGTTAAGATTCAATCTACACCACTTATAAGTCTTTTATAATTTTCACACATTTCCAATCCACGATTCCAACAATTTTGATTTTTCTTTATTTTTTAAATTAATTTCTTTTCTATTTAAAAATTGTGAAAATTTAATAATAATAAGTTACTAAATGATTAAATAGACTAAAGTTAAAGTGTTTCATATTTAACAATTCAATTAAAAAAAACAATTTAATAATTAGAATATTAATTTTATAATGAATAATTAATTTGATGATTTTTTCTAAGGATAAAAAAGAAAAAAAAAAGAAAACATCTTAATTTGAAGGTTAATATAAGAGTGTCACACTTTGCTGAAGGAACTATTGTCATTTCACACCAATTTAACAACAATTCTACAAAATTTCCAATAGAAGGGGCTTTTAATATAAAATGACAAATGAGGAAAATAAAATATAAATTTTCAATGTCAAGGGACAAATGGCATAATATGTTAAAATATAGGGGGCAAATAATGATTAGCTCATAATTTAATTTTTGAGTAAACATAAAGGCCACTTATTCTGGAAAACTAGATGATAATGATTATTAAATAGAGGGCTGAATACTTCCATCTCTGCCTCTTGATAGAGAAATTTCTTAAGTTTTCCTATTTGCAGCTTCTCTAATACCAATGTTACCACTCCCATAGACCTTTTCAATCACATGACGGATAACATTATAATATAAGACGAATGTCAACCATTTAAATTGCCTAACTGTCAGGTTTTTGGCAGATGATGACCTATTAACAGCTAACTTTGATAAACTTTTAACCTAAAATTGAAAAGAAGAATCTGAATAATAAATTGAGGAATTAAAAGAAATGACCTTGAACAAGTACATGAAAAAATAAACCAACTACAACAACCATTCATGAAAGCAATTGACCTAAGCTCACCAATGTTCTCCATTTGACATTTTAATATACAAAATTACCAAGCCCAATCAAAAGTTTCTTGTTAAGCACACAGATTGCTTTACAACCAAACACCATTAGGTATATGGAACGAAAACACATACACATGCATTACTTGACATTCAAAATCCATTTTGATGTAAATATATATTTAGACACTCATACCTGAATGTATTTCACTGAGTCTTTCTCAAATGTCTCGTACGTTTGGGCCTCTAGATTATCCATGAGTGGCTGAATGAGAACCACAGCAACTTGATAAGAGTTGAGAGAATTTAGCATAAAAGAAATTGATAGAAGTATTGCAGAATTTCATTTATAATAGATGCCTATGTTGACACCCAAAAAAAAAAAAAAAACTTATTCAAGACATCTCATTAGACAGGTGCAAGCCATAGAGCTTACTTGCAATGGAGATTGTAGAAAATCCCTGTATCCAAGCTGGCATAAAATATTAAAGACTTAAAAGGGAGTTAATGGGAAAAATAAAAGGAACAAAAGAAGTAAACATCATTTTATGCTGGACGTGCACATTTGAGTGGACATGCATGTGACGTGTCTGCAAATGTGAGAGAGAGAGAGAGAGAGCTACCTCAAATCGTTCTTGCTCGGGGAGGGGATCCATCCTTTGGAAGAGGTAACCAACATAATCCAAATATGGCCGCAGAGGATGCCTCTGCACAGCTACAATCATAAAGATGTGCTAAGCTGAGTTATACATATAAAACATGCATTTTTAATACATGCAAAGACACAATGAAACATCAGAACCATGAATAAGCATGTGCATACAACTTTAATGATTGATAGCAGTACTCACTTTCAGTGTCATTGTCCAAATTATTAGCAGCTAAATCTGAGTTTGTCTTTGGGACAGTATGTACAGATTTCCCGGAGATAATAATCTGGAAAGATATTAAAAAGCACCTAGATTACAAAATTTGCATCACAGAAATTAACAATTAGATTTGAAACAAGATCTGGAACAATTAGTGTAACAAATCATGATAGAATATCATACATAAAATCCAAATGTATTGCGGATAATCTCAGGATGTTTCCAAGCGAAAGTTGCCCCCACACAACAAGAGCAGCACAATAGCATAAACTATCACCTCTGTAATACAGAGCCACTTGTGCAGGAAAGACATACTGAAAGTTTCACATGCACAACAGCATTAATATAATGTAAATATACCTGTATTGAATGATTAAAGAACCCAGTAATAAGATTCTGGTGGCGCTTTGAAAGGCATGGATAACCCCGTGCATTTGTTAAAAAAGCCTGGAAAATGGATGGTGGGTTCATTTAAAACCAGATAACTACAGAAACGAGATGGAATTAATTAATTCCATTAAGAATGTTAACTTAAGCCCAGGATATACGTACATCAGTATTTATTATGGCTGCCCTAACAGATTCTCCAAACCAACGTCCAACTGAGTTTGCTGATGGTAAAGAACTCCTAGAGAACAAGAAAATATTATCAAATTTTGAAGTATAGCAGGTACAAGATGATTGAACAGCAAGCATTTTGAATCAGAGTTCTGCTCACAAAACATCGAGTGCAACAGCTAACTGGCTATGGTATTCACAAAGCATGCGAAATGAATTCCATTGTTCCCACGAATCAATCTGGACCCAAAAAAAAATCAGAAAAGGTAAAGAAAATAGAATATATATCCAATTCGGTTCTCATATATCCTTATCCCCATGCGTATTCAATGTATTCAGTAAAAATAACTAGAAAAATCCAAGAAACCATGCTTTGAGCAAAATTGGAATTTCTCAAAATAGCAGAGCTCACATCCATAGAATCCTCTTCAGCCTTCATCAATGGAATCCTCAGCCACAACTTTAAATAGAGTAGCGACAAACAAAAAAAAAAGATGATGGTGAGGAAGATTGATATTAAACCAACAACAAAACGTGAAAGAAGAATAAAAATTTGGATTAGGAAATGCACCTGCAAACTGTTCAATCCCTGTAAAATCTGATTTACACATCTTGCATAATTAGCACAGGATGCACCCTTAGGACAAGGAAGAAGGCATGCCTGCAGCAGACAATAATGAACTTTACACCATCAGCACATAGGCACTCCTAGGGCATGAGAAAATATCATAGCATCGCAACATGAACATATTATAGCCACAAAGATTGGTTGTGCAAATAATAATAAGAATGATATATTCTCAAAGGGTGAAAATCTGAGACTTCTATTTTCCATAAAATGGGTGGAAAATAAGATTGGCATCAAGTGCATTTCTACAGAAAATCCAATATTTGTGAGGAGGACATGCTCTGTGGACTGGAACAACATTGGTTTTTGAATTGTTTAGTAATAAACAAGGAAGGGGCGTTATTATCTTTTGTATTGTTTCATTCTCTGTTTTCCTTCAACAAAGTTATTTCCTCTCTATGGTAACTCATTAACCTTATAGAAACACATTATTGTTTTATAGCCCCGAGCAAACATGAAATATTAATTAAACAAAGTGCTTTAGCCAAATGTGCAATTTCAGGTTTCATATTCCAAAAATTTCAGTGCAAAATCATTCTGATGATCAATACCTGTAGAGAAAGATGATTAGCCCATGCTATTTCTTGCTTCAAAGTAGTTTCAGAATCCATTCGAACTGTTTCATCTTCTGAATCCAAGTCAATCCATGGACTTATTTTCCCTAAAAAAGAGTAACAAAGAATGTGATAAGAGCAGTTCCTGAGGGATTCCCATTGCTAACAGAATTAACCTAATTAAACACCCAAGAGAGGAGGGGGGAAAAAAGGACCAGGCATAAGAATGAATCACAAATTTTTTCATTTATTAAATATTGCCAACAAATTCAATTGATATGCATCATAATCAAATGAAAAGGCAGTAAGACATACTATATAAACTGCTGAATTAAACAAGCTAAATGTTATTCAGATAACCACAGATTTCATATGATGATTGCCCACAGTCCATCAATCTAACATAGGCACCCCATAACAGAGGTTCATTAAATTGTTGATCATTCATGTGCAATATACAAACTTATACAAACTGCTGGATTCAACAAGTAAAATTGTATGCAGCATAATAATGAGAAATTCTATCGCAGCAAATAAAATTGCATGACCATTTCTAGCCATCCGTCGATCTAAATGAGGCATCATCCCATGCTAAAGGTTCATATACTACTGATGATTAATAAATAATATCATAAATACAAGGTAGAGTCAGAAAAGAAACAAACATATGACCAAACCGTCAGATTAGATGGCATAGATATGTTAGTGACAAGTGATCTTCCGATTAGGAAATCACTTCTGATAATATTTCCTTGTTACACCATTTCAGCTAGAATTGACAAATAATGTACAGAAACACTGCCAATCATTTTTCACTTTTCAGAAAGAAGTTGCAACTGTCTTTGATATTCTGCAAAGTCAGAGAGACCCTGAAAAATTAGTGTTATAATATCTACATAAACTTTTAACAAAATGATAAATACTTCCTACTCAGAATAGCTACATTTTCTAATAGAGTACATGAATTTTAAGTAGGTAGCAACTGGAATAAGCAGTGATTTCACATTATCTTGACATTGCTTCATAACATGTTGACTAACACTATGCATGGCAATCATAGAGGGAAGGGAAGACAAGGTTTTTTAAAGGGAAGGGAATAAAAACTATAATTTTATTGTGTTTGGTAACTTAAAATTAAATAATAAAGGGAAAAGAAGGAGAAATGTTTAAAAAGAAACTAAGACTTTAAATTACAATGTGTTTTGGAGTTGAAATATTTTACACCCCACTCTGGGGTGTAATCAATTTCACCTTGTACAAGGAGAATGAGGAGGAATAATTCCCCTTCAATTCCCTTTCCCATCTATTAAATTTTGATAGCCAAATAACATAAGATCTAATTCCCCTCCTATTCCCCTCCTTTCCCTTCATATTCCCCTCAATCCATGCATAGTGTAACCCAATTAGAGGCAAGTGTAGCAGTAACCAAATTTGTGCACATAGTTAATGAAAGTATCATATGCTCTAATATATACTCGATGTGCAACAGAAGATTAAAACATATGAAGTAAGAATCAATATGAGCATAGGGGTTCATACCCACAACGTGACTGCTCCATTGGGAGGGACTCAAAACTAAGTCTGACCCAGAAAATGGCAGGACTCGCATTCCACCATCATTTTTTTCAATCAAGCTTGGTCTATAAGTGGGATTCATCTGTGTCGCAAAATTATGATATAGGCATCAGAATGCTGCGATGTTCCTTGCTCAAAATCTTGATAAGGCACAAAAGCCTTGTGAAAAATTATTTTATTATAACATGTTTGATATGCATGCAAGGAAATTGTGCAAAAAAAAAAAGCACAAAACAAGTAGCTGTTATGGTTTGCTTTATATTGGCTGTGATAGCGGCACTAATTTCATGAAACAGAAGCTATGGCATACCTAGCAATATAAAGATGTAGTTGGCAGCCTATCAGCAAAGATAATCACATAAGCCACCAAAACATTGTTGTAGGTGAGCGTAGTACCACTCACACAAAAATAGCTGTAAGCTAACATGTGAATGGCTAACTAGCCACCAGATTCGAAACATAAATTAATAGTTCTATAACCAACGGGTGGAGAATTAAAAGGCCATACATAAGAGAATATGCAGCGAGGAAATACAATGGGAAGGTTTATCAAGAGAATGGATAATTATTGACATAATAAGAAATAAACAAACATGATAAAAAAAAGTTTAGTAAAGCAAAGAAATGAAGGTCTCAGTCAGAAAATGTTGAAACATGAAACAAAATAAATAAGTAATGGTGCCTGAAAGAAGGAAGAGCTGAGACAAAATCAAAATGTCCGTACGCAATAGAAATGTGAAGGAAACGAACCAGAGGAGCAAGGACAAAATCGAAACCGCCAGTGGAAAGATTGAAAGAGAGAAGCTGAGGCATGTTATCCTCAAACTCTGTTTCCACTCCACAGTATCGAGATTCGCTTTTTTCCCATCCTGCCTTTTGCCCGAGAGGCATTTTCCTTGCTGCTTCTCTTTTCTTCTGTTCCTGCTTCGAAGGGCTTTGTAAGTTTATAACGAACACATTTATGCGCCTTTACCGGTACTGCCAAGGGTTTTGCTAGGGTTTTGAAGAAGTTGGGACGATCTGGGCTTTCGTTTCGAATGTCTGAAGTGCGGCTCAGCCTAATTAGACTTAGGAAATTTGACCCAATAGCCCATTTGACCAATTTAATATCATTCGTGGCATGAGCTATTTTTTTCTTTCTCTTTTGTTTTCTTCGTTTTCACTTTTGTCAAAATTTTGGTATATTTTTAAAAGTCATGGGCTTAATTTGGGAGATTTCTTTATTTTTTATTTCATTTTTTAATTTTTTATAATTCTTTTTTTACTTACTTATTATTTTTAAAATTATTTTTAATTTAACTTTATTATATGTAATTAAATAATTTAATTTTATATTCTAAATAACAATTTTTCAAAGTTTGAAATTTACTATTATTTAGAATATTAAAATTAAGCTAATTAAACAAAAAATTATTCATAGTCTTCAATAATTATTTTTTTCAAAATTATTTAAAATTTAGAAATTAAACTAATTAAAGTAAAAATTACCCATAGTATTCAATAATTATTTTTTTCAGTAAAAATAGCAAAAAAAAAAAAAGAAATATATCAAATAAATTATTATTTTTATTATTGATACTAACAAAAGTAAAAATTATATTTATGGTCTTAATTTTATTATTAATGATGAAAAAACTGAAAAAATAACAAACAAAAACAAAAATCAATAATTGCAATTTTTTGTTGTTTTTGTTCATTTTTGTTGATTTTTTTTTATTTCAGTTGTAGTTTTCAATTGTTTTTATTGTTTCTTTCTGTTTATAGTTGTTGATTTTTGTTAAAAATAAAAAATAACAATAAAAAATAAAAATTATGAGATATATAAAAAAATATTATTTTTATCATTAATACTAATAAAAGTATTAAATTTATTTATAGTCTTAATTTTGTATTAATAATGAAAAAAATAAAAAATCAACAAAAATAAGCAAAAATCAACAACTGGAAATCAACAAAAATCAACAACATAGAATATTGTTGATTTTTGTTATTTTGTTGTTTTTAATTTTTTTTATTTCAGTTTGTTGATTTTTTTGGCTTTTTTTTATATTACAAATACATCATAAGGATTGTAAACTTGTTACATATTGATGATCAATAAGTATCAAGTAATTTTTTTTAAAAAAAAAGTTGTTAGAAATTTTAATAAACAAATTAAAGTAAAAAATAAAATCCTTATTTTTTAAGAATATAAAACAAGAAAATTTTGTTTATTTATTGTTGTTAGAATAGTTGAAAATATTTATTATTTGGTTTAACAACAATTGAAGATATTTAGTTCATAACTATTTATTTGAAAAAAAAAAGGTCCTACGAGAAAAAAATATTAAGCAAAAAAAGAAAATATTGAGAATAAAATGAAGACAGTACCTTAAAAATTAAAAAAAATGTTGAGTAAAAAAAATTGAGAAAAAAAAGATGAAGACATTAGAAAAAAATGTTGAGAAAAAAAAATGAATATAGTACTATAAAAGTAGAAAAAAATGTTCAGCAGAAAAATGTTTAAAAAAAATGAAGACAATAGAAAAAAA
>CATIWM010350251.1:0-20897 GCA_949671775.1 Mallotus repandus | reverse complement strand
TTAAAATGTTCAAATATCAAAAAGTTTTGTAATAGAAGTAAAAAATCTTGAATTTCTATCCATTCACGCTTTGAATTAAAAAATGGCTAAATGTGTAGATTTACCTTCAAACTTTACACGATTAACCATTAATATTTTTTATTTAATCTTTAAACTATTATTGCAAATATTTTTTATTTTTAAATTTATATTTTTAATTCTATTTAACTCATACAATAGGTGCTAAAAGTTAATCATGTAAAATTCAATGGTGAAACTATGCATTTGACCAATTAAATATTATAAAAAATTAGTAATGAATCCGTACAATGTGCAAACTATAAAATAAAAAAAATTAAATAAATAATTGGAGTAAAATAATAATTAAATAAACTACAAATAAATATATATCACATTAATTTTATTTTCTTTAATTTTTGTTGCCATAATTTTTTAGTTATAATAAGATTTGTTTTTAGAATAATTATATTAGTATTGAAGTATGCAAATAGTGTTTTAGTTAAAAAAATATAATATTAAGTAATTATTGTAATTTCTAATTTTTTTTACTGGTTTGGATAAAATATTTTGAGTGATTTAAGGTAGAAAAATACGTAATATATAAATTTTTTTTGAAGGAATATACTTTTATAATTTAAATAGCATTGAAATATTTATAATAGTGTTTTAGTTAAAAAATAATTAAGATGTTTAATAGTTTGACACATTAACTTTTAAAGTAAATGCTCAAATATGAAAGTAATAAGTTTTATTTTTAAAATAACTATATTAGTATTGAAGTATGTAAAATAGTGTTTTAATTAAAAAAAATATAATAGTAAGTAGTTATTGTAATTTTTAAAATTTTTTTAATGGTTTGAAAAAAATATTTTGAGTAATTTAAAGTAGAACAATACGTAATATATAAATATTTTTATCAATTTAAAAAAAAAATACTTTTAGAATTTAAATAGTATTGAAATATGTATAATAGTGTTTTAGTTAAAAATAATTATGATGTTTTATAGTTTGACATATTAACTTTTATAGTGAATACTCAAATATAATAGTGGACACTTATTTTGATCAAAAAAATAATTATAGACATTTATCACATTTTTAACTTAATAACTTTAGAGCTCATGATTTAAAATTTAAATAGTATTGAAATATATATAATAATATTTTAGTTAAAAAATAATTAAAATATTTAATAATTTGACACATTAACTTTTAAAGTGAATGCTCAAATACGAAAGTAAACAATTATCAAATTTTTGAATTAACAACTTTAGAATTCAAGATTTAATAAATATATAGATATAGAATATAGATTTGAAATTTTTTTGCCTATATCCTATCTATTACACCTAATCATTGGATGTGCAGTACAAAAACACCCAATGCGTGCAATAAGCTTTACGCATACAAGAATTTTCCAATATTTATTGAATAAATTGGAATTTTTACTCGAAATGACCTGTGCGTAAAACGGTGTCGTTCTTATAAAATTAAAACGACATACCGGTCGTCTTAGAACAAATAAAAGCCTAATAACCCTAGAATCAAATCAACAAAGAAGTTGTTTTTCTTCTTCTTCTCTAATTGTTTATATATTATAAAACCTGATGCACCATAGCTCCGAGTTTCTTCTCTTAATGCGACAAAGAGAAGGTTTCGTCGCTAAATGCTGTATCTGTTCTTCAGACCCATCAAAGTCTGCACCCATTTCATGTCTTCAATTGACTCCTCTCTTTCCTCTGCTCCTTGTTGTTCAGAGTGGAAGTCCTCTCCATTCTTAAATTTATCTCTTCTTGTTTTCTTTGTTCTTCTTTCTTTTTTTAATTATAAATCACCCTTCTTTTCTTTTAAGCTGCGTGGGTTCTCAAGTTCTGGCTTTTACACGACATGAATAACAAGGTTCGTTTTTTTCTAATTAATAAATTTATTCCATGGAACACAATTGTTGTTTGAATGTTTGTGTCGTTAATTTTTATTTTATGTATTAAAGTTTGAAATTTTTCATGTGTTTATTGATTACAAGTTTCCATATGAGAAAAATTTAGCATAGGGGGTTCAGGTATTTTGTTCTTCTGTTATATGCAATGTGTACCTTTGCAGATGATCGATTTGGAAAATTGGCAGTAGTTTTAGTTTTGGATACTCGAGCATTTTACGTATGCCATGAAGTTCCTGATGATGATCATTAGGGATAATGACTAGTCAGTGCTCAGTAGGAATTTAGCTAACTTTCAGGATTTAGTTTGTTTGCTTGCTCATTAGTTACTTCTTGGTTTCCCACTGTTTAAACCTGATCCTTTTTTATTACTCACTTTAGCAGGTTCTGATATTTGGGTCATTCACTGAAGACGAAACCAGGTCATGGCAATCAAGGCCATCATCTGATAAAGATGAGAAGCCTGTGCAAAAGAAACAGCTGCAATTTGGTTCTTTGAATCTTGCCACTGGAATAACTTTTGGTGATTTTACTAGTGAATCAAGCAGACAACTAGGTTCTACTAATGGAAAAGTCAGTTTTCAGAGTACCAATCCACATAAGAAGGAGAAGGATGTGAAGATTACCAAAAACACTGAGCCCAGCTCGTCAGGAAGTCCAGAACAAAATGGAAACATTGCTAAAGTCACCCATGGCATTACCCTTGATAATGGTGTAGAAGACTTAAAAACAGAGAATTTGGACTTGACTTCTTTGCACTTGTCCCAGAACGGCGAGGGTCCCACAAATCAACCACAAAGCTCAATTTTTCATGTTCTTGATAGTGCAGCTGTAAAGGATGGGGATTCGGAGGTGCCTAACAATGATTCATTAGTATACTTAAAAAGTGAGGATATTCAGAAACCAACTGATGGACCTGTTCCAGGAGCTGTTAGAGTTTTACTGCCTCGTGGCTTAATAAATTCAGGGAACTTGTGCTTTCTCAATGCATCTCTTCAGGCTCTCTTATCTTGTTCCCCTTTTGTTCAGCTCGTGCAGGATCTTAGAATCCGGACTATCCCAAAGGTGTACTAGATTTTTATGTTTTCAGATCACGGTTTTTTGTGTTTATAATGGATCTGTTCATCTTTTTAATCCACAAATTTGAGAATAGCTATATGGAAACTCATAATACTTACTGAAGATATGCCCTTGTTGGCAATGATTTACTAGGTTGGCTTCCCAACATTAAAGGCATTTTCAGAGTTTGTCTCTGAGTTTGACATGCCAGGTGGTTCCAGCTTGAAAAAAGACACAGCTGTTGTTGAGACTGGTAGGCCTTTTAGCCCTGCCATGTTTGAAGGCGTTCTTAAAAATTTTACTCCAGATGTACCAAATAGCATATCAGGGCGACCCAGGTTTGTGCTTGTACTTTGCAATTATTTTTCATTTTATGCATGCCCTGGAAGAGAATATAAAAAGATCATTTAGTTACACCACTTTGGAGGTTGCTAACATGCTGTTACTAACGTGATGGACTCTGCGATGTGTGCACATGGATGTAAATACAGTTTTGAGTACTTTGTTTTATTGGTTTTCCCTGTATTAATTTTACGACAAGGAGTGATATTTATGCATCTATGAATAGATTTGATATATAACTGCATGTGCTGTTGTAATAGATGTGTGCTTTTTTCTCATGGTAGGGCTTTCATCTCATTGGCTGTATGCTTTTTTTTTTTTTAAATCATTGCTCATTTCCACTTTCTTTCTGGTTTTTAGTAACTAATTAAACTGACTTGATTGTGATAGAAGAATGAATTGGAAGAATTGTGCTTCACTTAGAATTTTGTTAATATGTGCTTAATTTAGAAAAAGCAGTGGACCCTACAAAAATTCCAGTATGACTACGCAATCATGATTAAATTATTTAATGCAAGTAACTAGAACCATTAGCATCTTTGTCCAATGTGCAGTAATGTATGCATTATACACAATGTCCAATCTGAATTTGAAGCAAATGAGTTGTAGTAAGTGTCACAGGCTGGTTTCATCCCAAAAGGCAAGGGGCTAGCCACCCCCCTTATTTTGCAGGGCAATAGATGTTAAGTGTTATTCCTTGACATTGTTCACCCCCTTAGATAGTATCGATCATTCTTGCTATGATGTGTATCCATATGTAGTTTTCTTGCATGTTTGTTTCCAGGCAGGAGGATGCTCAGGAATTTTTAAGTTTTATCATGGATCAAATGCATGATGAATTACTCAAGCTTGAAGGACAGTTCCCTTGCACAAATGGTGCCAAATCATCTCTAGTTTCTTCAATGGAGGATGATGAATGGGAGACAGTTGGCCCAAAAAACAAATCTGCAGTGACTCGAACACAAAGCTTCATTCCTTCGGAGCTAAGTGATATTTTTGGAGGACAGTTGAGAAGTGTCGTGAAAGCAAAAGGTATCCGTGTCGTTAATTTTAACAGCATTTATCAGAATAATGCATGTTCCTAAACCTACTGCAACTCACCGTATAGAGCTCGCTACTCAGCAAAGACTGATGCACAAACTCCAAGTTTGAGTTGCAAATCCACCAATTCAAGTCTCCTCCAACTTTCCTTTTCCTGCTTCATCTGCATTAGGTTTTGTCCAACTTGTTAGTGACTTAAGCAACCAATCAACAACTCTTCCTGTTTAATAATCTGTGGACTAAAATTAGTCTCAACATCACAAGCTTTTGCAGCATCCCACAAATCCTGTATGAAATGTATATTTACATATTAGTAGTTGGTGTAATCTCTAATATGCACATCTAAGCTATGTAAAAATATCAAGCTTGGCTACTATTTATTTTTGTACATTTCTTTGTGTGGTGCAGGAAATAAAGCTTCTGCAACCGTTCAACCATTTCTATTGCTTCACCTTGATATTTATCCTGAAGCTGTACATACTATTGAGGATGCACTTCATTTGTTCTCAGCACCAGAAAATCTTGAAGGGTATCGGACATCGGCAACTGGAAAGGTATTTATGAAGATATTTTTTCGGTTGCAGTTAAGAAGCTTAGTAGGCTTCTATGAAGATATTTTTTCGGAACATTTATATTGTCAATGGATGTTTAGGTGGAAGTCTAAGCACGGACTTGAGTCTTTTAGGCATTAAATTCCCCAAGTATCATACTTTGAGACAGCATGCTTCTATCATCCACATGTTGCTTTTGAAGTTAGTTTTATCAATTGCTTACATTTCCTGGCGGTTAAATACTGAAATGCATTAAATCTCTACAGGCTGGTGTAGTGACTGCTAGAAAGTCTGTGCAGATACAGACACTTTCTAAGATAATGATATTGCACCTTATGCGTTTTAGTTATGGAAGCCAAGGGAGCACCAAGTTGCACAAGCCTGTGCGCTTTCCTCTTGAACTGGTGCTGGGTCGGGAACTGCTTGTTTCTCCTTCAACTGAGGTAACATTTACCTTGACTTCCTTTTCTGTTATTATCATTGTTCAACTTTTGGTCAACAGATCTACCCTTCAGTTGTGCTTAATCATTACGCTTTTTATCAGTATTTGCATAAATTGATGATGAAAGTATGCTACTTGTATCTTTGACAACCTAGCTGGTTGTGGGATGTTGAGTTGAGTTAATTTTGCTTTTTTACTATTTTTGTGTGGGTGTTCCTCAACGGGTTTGGGTTTCTGTGAGTTGGGGGCTCTCTCTATAAAGGTAGCTCTAGCAATCACTTTCTATGGGGTGGAAAAGAAATTTTTGGTTATTTATTTTGTTTGTTTGAAAAGTTAAATTGGTATATTATTGTGGCGCCAAGATTTCTCTTTGAATGATGCAAGGGATAGTATCGACTCTTGGCTCTTTTTCGGTTTTATTTCAACATGAAACAAATGTAAACGTTTATTTGTTTTCCTGTGATTTGTATTTATAGAGCCGGAAATATGAACTTGTTGCCACAATAACTCATCATGGGAGAGAGCCTTCCAAGGGCCATTATACAGCTGATGCTCGATATCCCAGTGGCCATTGGCTACGTTTTGATGATGCATCTGTCACTGCAATCAGTACAAGTAAGGTGTTGCATGACCAGGCATACGTCCTCTTCTACAAACAAGTATAGAGGCAGGCACTGGAAGGAATTTTTCCTCTATCTACAGAATGTAAAATTGAAAAATATTTAATGGATGAAACTTACCTGGCCCAGACAGTCAGTAAGGAAATTGTTTCAGGTTTTGGGAGGTAAATTAACAGTCTCATGTGTTCTTACCAGCATATCGGCAATCAGCAAGGAACAGGCCCGTATATTCTTACCATCAAGTTAATGAAGAAAGGTTGGGAGGTGCATGAGTCGATCAGCGTGTAGTATTATTATAGCTTTCTTTCAGCTTGACATTGAGGAATGCAACTGATCTGTATTCCCTTTTAGAATGCACAAAAAGTTTGCATCTATTGCTATCCTTTGTATAATGAAGTTCGTTAGCAAGCATCTTTCAGGGTTATGGAATCAAAGTTTAGATTTGTTTTTTCGAAGGTTATTATAATGTCCAAAAGCTTTATCTTGTTAGTATCATCAAATTGCAGAAGACCTCCCAAATTGTGTGTTTTTTGGAGGTCAAAAGACACAAAATATCCCCTTATTTTTATAATCCTTCATTGAGCTTTTTGCTAATTTGTGGCAAAAACTAAAACATTTTACTAATTTATGGTACTTTTTAAAAAATTTCTGAGTTTATGGCTGCCAGGAGATAAGTCTCCTGCAGCAGTCAGCCACTTTCAGTTCGAAGTCTACTTTTACCTAAGATACATAGAGCTTGCCTTACCACCATTTTAGAGCCAAGCCTCCTCATACCATTTGGTGCTCGAGGTCTACTTTTACCCAAGATACATTGAGCTTGCCTTACCCCTATTTTAGAGCCAAGCCTCCTCATCTGATAGAAAGGAGTGATAAAGAGATTGATTTTCAGATGGCCTAATTCAATAATTCAAAAATAGGTGGAGTATGTCCTTTGAAGCATAGTTGGTTGTTCGGTGAACAGGAGACGAACAAAGTCTCCATTCCCACATTGAAGGCTTCGCAGCTATCCAGAAGAGAGCCTGATTATGTAAGGGTGCTAACGCTTTACTAATAGAATTAGAAAGTAAAAGCTCTTCTTCAGTTCTGGCAGACTGCACTTAGAAAAGAACATGCAGTGGCAGACTGTACTTGGAAAAAAAAAATGTAACTTAATCCAATCCCATGATCAATCTGACCCATTCTTTTATATATGCTTTTGTTTTTTTCCATCCAAATATCACACACACACTATATAGTATAATTGCCATATGCTAAGCATTTACATGTATTTAATTTTGAGTTTTGTATGGGAAGTGAATGTTCTTCTCAATTGATTTTTTTTTTATCAAAGAAAATGACACTATTTGCTCTAAAATCCACATCCATATAATTTTTATAGATATTTTATCATTAATTAATATTTTAGCATTATTTATGAAGTTATATCATGTTACAATCTTATTAATAAATATATGGATTATATCATGTTACAATCTTATTAATAAATATATGGACCTTATACAACGAGGGTAATTTGCAAAAAAAAAAAAAAAAGATACCAAAAAATTATCCAATTAAAATTCACAATTTGTTCTAATAACCATTAAAATCAGTTGAAGAGGGTTATTTTCACTTAAATAATATTTTAAATTTAAGTATGTTGCAAGCGATAGTAATAAATTAATTATTGAGAGATCTGAGTAATATATGTAATCGTGTTAAATTAATTATTAAATTTTTTTTTAACATTTATAGGTCTATTCAAATTTCAAATTACATCAAATTAATAAAAAGTTAATAAATTTTAAATATTAGCAGTTTATAATAAAAAAAAATCCAGGTGCTTGCATAAAGTTTCCTTCGGTAAAGCTAATAGTGATCATTAAACGAAAAAACATTCAAAACCACATACTTTATATTCCAATATGCAATATATGTTATTATATACAAGGCATGTAGCTACCTCTACCATACACCAAGTTAACAAAAATAAAAGAGTAATAATAATAATAATAATAATAATAATATGTTTAACAGATCTTTATTTCATGAAAAATAAGGGTGGGAATTGAAATCGAAATGAGTGATTTTAATTCCAATTGTTTGATTTATTAAAATTTTGCATGAAAATAAAAATGAATTCTCTTGTTAATAGGAATCACTCATTCCCTTTCTAAGGATAAACAATAATTTTTCATTCCCACAAGATCAAGTTAAATTAAATATAAATTATTTAAAATTTTAAATATTGTCATATATTATTAAAATTTAATAAAATATAATATTTTTTAAATAATAAAATATATAAATTTATTATAATTATTATATATTTTATTAAAATTTTCATTCTAATCCTGATTCTAAAACATTAACCAAATGACTCTTAAATTCAATAAAAGAGAAACATACAAGTTGCTTTTTTGTTTCAAAAAATATGTATATTTAAAAGTAAAATCTGCAAAATCACAGTTTTTTTTTTGTACTTATTATTTCTATTTTCATTACCGAATTGATGCTGTTTAAACAAAACTATATTTTGTCGGCGTTTACATTAATAATTATTTAAAGAAGGCATAATAGCATCTCTAACTCACTTTTTATTTAACATAATTTTTTTATTATAAAGAGTGATTGTAAAAAATAGCACTCCAACCCACTCTTTAAAGCTAAATTATAGATTAGAGAGTGAGTTTGGCTCTCTACATGTAGAGAGCCAAAATTCACTCTTAATAGAGCTCTATTTTCCATACATATCCTAATTTTTCATTAGTTTCTTTTATTACTTAAAATTTATTTCTCTTTCTTCGCAAAATATTCCAAAATTAATATTAAATGCTTCTAGGATAAAACAAAATAAATAGTAAAATATAAAGCGTGCATTAGACTTAAATAAAATTGTTTACTCTTTCTGTTGAAAGATATCTTAAGATGTTTTTTATTATCTAGAATATACTCTTTATTTTAAAGAGTACAATTGGAGATACTTTAATACATTCATGCCTCTTGTACATGTCATTTTTTTGTCAATTTGACACCTTAACTTATAGTTTTGTCATTTTAATACCTGAACTCGCCTAAAATATAAATTTGAAACCCTTATCAACACACTTGGCATGAAATAACAAATCAGCATAAGTCACATCTCAAGAGTTTGTCTGACAAAAAATTGCAAGTAGAGGTGTCAAACTAACAAAAAATGATAAATACAGGAGATAGTAGATGCATATATCATCCGATTAGTGCACTTTACGTCAGTTTAAGTATTAAAATGACAAAACTATAAGTTGAGATATCAAATTAACAAATTAAGCCAAGTATAAGGGGACGCAGATATATTATACCTTTAAAAAATAATTATTTTGACTTGGCATTGTAATTTCAGCTATGAGTCGATGGAGAACACTAGATCTCTATGATTTCATAGTAAAAAAATTAATGCATATATTTAAAAATAATAAATAATATTTACATTAAAAATAATATTATTCATATATTATTAGTTATGATGCTAATAATAATAAAATACTGACAATAATATTAAATTATTTTTTAAAATATAATATATTTCATTAATAATAGGGATAATGACTTTTTTAGTCCTAAAAGTATGGTGCATTTCACAATTTAGTCCTAAAAGAGAATTTGTTAACAATTAAGTTCTACAAAAATTTAAAATTCTCACCATTAGTCCTAGTCCGTTAATGCTAACAAAATTGCTGGCATGTCATACACATCCCATCTTTTATTCACACCTCAGCTTCCACGTCACCCCATTCTTTATTACATCAGTTTTTTTTCCACATCACCGTTCTTCTTCTTCTTCTTTTGTGCATGTTTGTTTGAGATGGAGGGTTTATAAAAGTTACAACCTATGAGAACTGACAACATTGACATTGTCAGTGGTCTGCATTTGTTCAATTTCGAATCCTTGGAAAGAAACTTTGAATTAAAAATGATTAATTGTCAAACAATTAAGAGTTATAACTCCATTCCAGGTACTCCTTCACCCTTTCTTGCTTTGTTTCTTTTCACTTTACATCTAAGCTAAATTTAGTTTTGTGAATTATGACACAGCCCCTGTTGTTAGAATGTGGCATAATCAGTACATTTTTTCTTGGGAGCATGATTCCAAGCTGGTATTGGCTTCAAACTGAACAGCCCTTGTTCACATTCACCATACCTTTTGTCGAACATTGCATGATGTCAGGCTTGAATTTTTGTGGTTTATACATTTGATCTCTCAAGACTGAGGAATGGTGATCATTATGAAGTTTACCTTTCTTTTTTGGTCATTATCACCAACATCACTAACTTTACCTTTCTTTTGTGGTCATTATCACCAACATCACTAAGGGAAAAAAGTGGACATATCGGCCAACATTCTATGCAAAGTTAGAGACGGGTACAGAAATGTTGTGATTAAGCCATTAGAAGTTTTGGGATCACTTGGAAAAAGGGGATCGAATGCAAGTTCGAGTAACTGTGTCATTTGCTATTTGAGTGGAAAAAGTTGGAATTGACCTCGTCTTTGAAGAAGGTAGCCAAATTGTTTCCACTGTAGATACCGGACTGTATGAGGTTAATCCTGGAGAATTTCTTTATGATAACAGTACTCGGGCCGTGTTAAACCTAGTCCTTTCCAATTCTGATTGATGCTTGAGAGTAAGTTGTGCAGAATTTGTTGGGACTTCAAATGCCAGAAATGGATGCTAAAACTGACTTATGTAGATGTGTGAGGCTGTTTAACATGAACGCAAGCTGAAATCTTTGTTACAGACTAATGTTTAAATAAAAATAATCTGATGAACTTTTGCTTGTTTAATTACTCAATCTAATAAAATGAAATGCAAGAGTTAATGAACCAGAAAACTCAAAAATATATTGTCTGATGGAAAATGAAAATATGCCCTGAAAATAAACTGATAAACTTAATAAAACATGATAAAAGTGCAGGCGTAAGGTTGAGAGAGGATTTTTTGTAATTCAATCTCTTCTTTTTCATAAAATTGAACATTTACAAAGAAAGAAAGAAGAAGAAAAATGATGTGGAAGCTAAGGAAAAAAATAGCTGATGTGGTAAAAATGAGATGACGTGGAAGGTGAGGTATAGAGAAAAGATGAAATGTGTATGCCATGTCAACATATTTTATTAAAATTAACGTATTAGGACTAACAGTGAAAATTTAAATTTTTATCAAACTCAATTATTAACAAATTCTCTTTTAAAATTCAATTATAAAATCCACTATACTTTTACGACTAATAAAGTCATTATCTCTTAATAATAATATTATAGTATAATAATATTTATTTTTTTAATATTTAAACAATTCAGTTATTTAATATTTTAAAAAAAATCATGATGGCATTCTGCCACTTTCATTGGTAAGATGCCATCATGCATAAATGAGGAGTGATGGATAAAAAAAAATAAAAAAAAAATTATGATCAATTGGTGGAACTCTATAGTCCGCCATTTACACGGGTGAAACTTTGATTCATTTGCCAAAATAATTATAAATTAGTCGTGATTCGCAATATACGCGCATTATAAAATAAAATAATATAAATAATTTAAAAATAAAATAAATTATATTAATTTTATTTTTTAATTTTTATTATCATAATTTTTTAGTTATAATAAGATTTATTTTTTAAATTATTAAATTAATTTTTTTTGAAATAAAAAATTATTAAATTAGTATTGAAGTATGAATAATTGTGTTTTAGTTAAAAAATAATATTAAGTAATTATTATAATTTTTTTAATAGTTTAGAAAAAATATTTTGAGTGATTTAAGATAGAAAAATACGTAATATATATAATAGTATTTTAGTTAAAAAATAATACTAAATAATTATTAAAAACATTTTATTTTTAATAAAAAAATTAAAATTTTTAATAACTTAACACATTAGCTTTTAAGTGAATAATTAAATATGAAGGTGGACACTTATTAATAAATTAAGAAAGTTGTGAAATCGTATATCTGCGCGTTGCGTGAACTGTTTATTAATAAATTATTTATTTATATTTTGATATAGTTTATTAGTGAAAAATTTAAATTATAGGATATATATAAATAATAAAATTTACATAAAGGGTTTATATAGATTGAAAAATAGTATAATAATTTTTTTTAGCATAAATAAATAGTATAATAAATTTCTATTAATCGTATAATAAATAATATAGAAGTTTACTCTAAGGTTTAATGATATTACACATAAAATTTTAGAAGTGAATACTAAAATATAAAATTAGTCATAAATTTAATTTTTGTTACCATAAATTTTTTAGTTATAATAAGATTAGTTTTTAAAATTATTATATTAGTATTAGAGTATATATATTAGTGTTTTAGTTGAAAAATAATACCAAATAATTATTATATTATTATACTTTATTTTTGAAAAAAAAATTCTAATATTTGAAAAAAATATTTTAGTGATTTAAGGTGGAAAAATATGTAGTATATAGATATTTTTAGAGTTTGAGTAGTATTGAAATATTTATAATAACAAAATAATACTAAATAAATATGCTAAATATTTTATTTTTAATAAAAAATTAGAATTTTTAATAATTTGACATATTAACTTTTAGAGTGAATACTCAAAGATGAAATAGACACTTATTAAATTTTTGGCTTAATAACTTTAAAACTCAAAATTTAATATATATATAAATTGATAATTTTTAATTTTCAACCAAAAAAGAGAAATTTTTATTGGAATATCACAAAGAGGAAATTATTTTTACTTTTTACAATAAATCAGCAAAAAAGCCCACCTTCATTGCTATGTGTATCTTCAATTCTGGTCATTAGCCCGTGCAATTGGAATTAATATATTTAATTTTTATTTTAAAGATAATAATTATTAATTAGTATGAAATTGTCTAGTTAATAAATGATAATAAATGTCACTACAGTAATCAATAAAAATTATTTTAGTATTATAATTTTAGTTTTAGGTTTAAATATTTTTATATATATAATTTTGACGTACACACAAATATAATTTTAATAAGTGAAATTGATGCATAAATTTGATTAAAAAATTATATTTCAAAAATAATAAAAAATCACTAATGAATATTTAAAAGTGAATATAAATAATATATATTATTAATTTTTTTAATTTTATAAAGTTCAAGCAAATTTGGGGTTTACATATAATATCAAGACATAAAATTATTGTAATGTTTAATTAAAAATTATTTTCTTGTTAATTTTATTAATTAATTAAAACAGTTCCCCCCTTTAGGGGCGGGCCCAATTCACCTTCCTATGTTGGCAAGCGTAACAAACTTATGTAATAACCGCTCTATCAGTAAAAAAAAGGAAAAAGATTCTCCTTGTTGCCGCGACATGAATGGTATAATAAGGCTATAACACAGGTAAGGGTGAGTACGGAACGGAAAAATTTTAATATTTAAAATCTCTGAAATTGTATTATATTTTAAAAATAAATTTTTTAATATTATTTTATTTTTTAGGACGGTTTGATATCGATATCATCTCATTTTTAGAATGATTTGATATGGAGATTCGATTCTATCAAAATAAATCGATATGATACTGTTCAAAATGAAAATTTAAAAATTTATGAATGGTCAAATTTATATTATTAATTAGAATTATATTATTATCAACAAATAAATTAAAATTATATTTATTATTCATGAATCAAAATAACATAATTTTAGATAAAAATATATTGTTTTTGTTATTATATAGATATTGTATAATAATAATAATAATAATAATTACCTCATTACTTTCAAATAATATCAATAAGATTAAATTATTTAATGACAATAATAATTAATAAATTATTAAATATAATAATAGTAATACATTTTAATTAATAAAAATAACCTATATTCTCTTATTATTTTTTTTATAAGATCACTACTTAGCTTAACAAAATGAAGTAGTTTTATGCAAAACTATGTGGTTTTAGTTATCTACAATATATGTGTACATGTTATTACATAGCAAAATAATAATTATAATAATATTATTTACCTCATTAATTTTAAATAATATCAATAAGATTATATTACTTAATAACAATAATAATTAATAAGTTATTAAATATAATAATATTATTTAGCTCATTAATTTTAAATAATATCAATAAGATTATATTACTTACTAAAAAAATAATTAATAAGTTATCAAATATGATAATAACATATTTTAATTAAAAATTATAAAATTTGAAATTATAAAATGTTAATTTTCTTATTCAAATATTTTTAGTTTAAATTGAAATATAATGGGTATTCCACATTTTTACTTGTTGTTGATAGTAATAATAATTTTCTTATTTCTCATAGTTTAAGTTTAAAGTGTGTTTTAATGTACATTCCACATTCTTATTTGTTAATTGAATTATTTGAAAATAATGCAATGTTAATTTTTTATTTTTATGTCTTAAGTTCAAATTGTAATATAATAACCATTTCATATTTTAACTTGTTAATTGAATAATAGTAGTAGTACTAACAATGCTAATAATATTAATAATAATAAAATTAATAAAAATATTTTGTTAACAATTTATTTATTATATTTTAATCACAAAACATATTAATTTTTATCATATAGTATTATACATATGTATATTACTTGGCAGTATAATGATAAGTATATAATTAAGTTAATACTGTTTATTAATATCTATGTATTACTTATTAAATTAATATTCGACACTATATTCAGTTTTCGGTTCGGTACGGTTTTGGTATGATTTGTTACGGTTTTCGATTTTAGGTTCAGTTTTTTAAAAATATCCAGTACCGTACCAAATTAGTCATAAAATTTTGTTCGGTTCAGTATGATTTTAATATCTTTCGGTTCGGTATTTTCTCCGTCCCGTGCTCAGCCCTAAAGACAAGGCCACGCGGTGATCTTCATATATATATCTTATAGCTCACACAGTCTGGAAAAAAATACAAACTTATAAATTGACCCTTCCTCTCCCATGGTGAAGTACACATACATTTTGTTTGTTTTTATCAGCTTGGTTGAGGTACCGAAAACAATAACCACCACCACCACCACCACTACCACCATGCTTTCACCATTACCCTCGCAATTACTCAAGTTAGATGTTCAACCTCCATTGGTTTCGGTAGCTCCGCTCTCCACTAAAACCTTATGCTAGTTATGTCCTTCCACAAACTATGTTATTTCTAATTCTTCTATCCTAAACACATACTTCTCATGTTCGTTAATGTTTTGCAATACAAATACTAAAACCCTAAGTCATGCCATCACCTCTACTTGTATTATTGAATTTTCATCTTCTAGTGATATGGAGATTATCCTCTTGCGATTTTCTTATTTTACATAAACAAGTGGCAATTGCATGAGCTTCTCTATTAAAGTGAAACTGCACGATGTATTGGTCACGATCTTTTCTCTCGACGATAGATCAATTTTTTGTGAATGTTACCATAAACGTTGCCTCAATACTAACAAGGTATAAATTAATGCATTTTTGCTTGCTATTGTTGTTCACTACCTAGTTTTATTTTTTTATTAGTTGCTAATTTATGCTTGTTCTAATTTATAATTAAGAAGTGATACTTTTAACTACAAGGATGCCAATGGTATTAATATTAATGATAATGGCAGTAGTGGTTTCTTTTAGAATGCTTGTTTCAAATATGCGTACTCATTTCTTGAATCAGTTTGACATTAGTCAAGCAAATATGGAGTAGCCAATTATGCCGCCTGATGATGCCCGACCCAAATCCTTTCACATGGTAGGCCCGTTCGTGAAGTATTGTCCACATTGGTTTGGGAGACCTTATAGACTGAACGGTTTTATCCTTTAATGGAAATGGCGCTTATAATAGGCCTACTCTTGAGGTATTGTATCTTAACTAAAGTGGCTCTCTCATGAGGTATTGTCTCTTAAACAATGTGGGATATTATGGGCTTTGAGGGGAGACTTGAGCTTATAAGGACTAAAGCCTCGATTTTATCCTTTAATAGAAAAGGCACCTTCGATATGAGATATTGATGCCTTGAGGACCCCATAGACCGCACAATTTTATCCTTTAATGAAAAAAGTGCCCATGATAGGATCGTTCATAGTCCCTGGTTTTATCCTTTAATAGAAAAGGTGGGTCCAATGTGGAATATTGATGGCTTGGAAGACCCCACAGACCGCACGATTTTGTCCTTTAATGGAAAAGGTGCCTGGTGGTTGGCCTACTCATGAGGTATTGTCTCCTATGGTTGGCCTACTTATGAGGTATTGTCTCCTAACCGATATGGCCCACTTAAGCCCTGATTTTATCCTTTAATAGAAAAGGCACCTATAGTGTATTATCTTTTAACCGATATGGGATACTGGGGGCTCTGAGGGGAGACCTGAACTTATAAGGACTCAAGCACCGATTTTGTCCCTTGATGGAAAAGGCTTAAGCCTCAATTTTATCCTTTAATGGAAAAGGCGTCTTCGATGTATTGTCTTCTAACCGCTATGGGTTTTATCCTTTAATGGAAAAGGCTCAAGCCCTGATTTTGTCCTTTAATGGAAAAGGTCTCATAATCGATGTGGGATATTAGGGGCTGCCCTGATTTTGTCATTTAATGAAAAAGGCACCTCCGATGTGGGATATTAAGTGCACTATTGTACATTGAGACAAAGGGTTGGGCCAGATGACATGACCTCATCCCCATAAATGGTGCCACTATTGATACCCTACCTAAATCCTTTCATATGCTAGATGGTAGACCCACTCATGAGACATTTCCCACTGTGGGTTGGAGGACCCCATAAGCTGCACAATTTTGTCAATTAATGGAAAAGGTGCCTCACGGGGAAGAGGGAATACTTGAGCTTATAAATACTTAAACCCCTCATCTCCTAATTGATGTGGGATATTAGGTGCACCATTACTGCCTATTTTGGTAATGACTTTTAGTTATGATCAAAGATTATTAATTCAGTAGTACTTTAGAGCTCGTATTGAAAATAAAGGCCAACTCGCTGCATTTTTATTTGCAATTTAGACTGAATGACTTCGTATATAGGAAAATGAAATACTCCATTTCCCTATGAGAGTATTGGAAAGAGGATTGGTTGAGAAATTTACCTCTTTTTTTTAATGAACGATAAATATCTATATTTTCCTTTTAAACTTTTAAAATGAAATAAAATGAAATTCAAATTTTCTTTTTTATTTAATATTTATTTTTCTTTATTTTATTTATATTTAATAAATTTATATT
The DNA here is from genome assembly GCA_949671775.1 of Mallotus repandus. NCBI lineage: Eukaryota > Viridiplantae > Streptophyta > Magnoliopsida > Malpighiales > Euphorbiaceae > Mallotus > Mallotus repandus. The sequence goes on along the minus strand of CATIWM010350251.1, from coordinate 3,669 downwards.
TTTATTTAATATTAATTTTAATATTAATTACTTCTACTTAATATTAATTATTTCTACTTAATATTAATTTTAATATTAATTATTTCTATTTAATAAGAATCATAGTGACAATAGGTTTCCTTACTTGTAACCTATAGTAATTATTCTGTTGGAGCATTTCCTTCAACTTGTCTAGACCTAGCCATGGCTCGATTTTGGTCCGAAACTGGCCGATTAAATCTGGGCCTGGAATTAGTCAAATTTGGAAATGGGCTAAACCAGTTCTAACCCTTAGGAGGAACCGGTTCTGGGCCAGTTCCTTCATTTATGAGAGACTTGAGCTTATAAGGACTCAAGCCCCTCATCTCCTAATCGATGTGGAATATTGGGTGCACTAGTACCACCTATTTTGGTCATGGCTTTTGGTTATGATCGAAGATTATTAATTTAGAAGTACCTTAGGGCTCTTATTAAAAATAAAGGCCAACTCGCAACATTTTCGTTAGGAATTCAAGATGAATGACATCGTATGCAAGAAAATGAAATACTCCATTTTCCTATGACAGTACTAAAAAGAGGATCGGTTGAGAATAAGAGAGAGAATTAAATAAAGTAGGAAAATTAATAGTTACCTTGAGAATAATATAGAGATTGAACCAGACCTTATTGATAAAAGGAAGAACTGGAGAAAAAGAGGCTGACCTCAAATGTGTAAGAATATTTTTTATAATAAGCATCATAATGACATTAATTCAGAAGTACCTTAGGGCTATTAAAAATAAAGGCAACTCACCGCAATTTTGTTGGGAATTTAGGCTGAACGACATAATATGCAGGAAAATGAAATACTTCATTTCCCTATGAGAGTACTGGAAAGAGGATTGGTTGAGAATAAAAGAGAGAAATAATTAAATAAAATAGAAAAATTAACAGTTACCTTGAGAATAAGATAGGGATTGAACCAGACCTCTTTGATAGAAGGAAGAATTGGAAACAGAAAGGTTGAACTCAAATGTGTAAGAATATTTATTATAATAAGCATCAAAGTGACAATAGGTTTCCTTACTTGTAACCTATAGTAATTATTCTGTTGGAGCATTCCCTTCCTTCTATTTAGACCTGGCCACGGGCCGATTTCGGTTCGGAACTAGGCTGATCAAATTTAGGCATGGAATTGGTCAAATCCGGAACTAGCTGAATCGGTTCTGACCGTTAGGAGGAATCAGTTCATGGCCAATTCATCCCCTTAGGGGAGACTTGAGTTTATAAGGACTCAAGCCCCTCATCTTCTAATCGATGTGGGATATTGGGTGCACCATTACCACCTATTTTGGTCATGGATTTTGGTTATTATCGAAGATTATTAACTCAGAAGTACCTTTGGGCTTTTATTGAAAATAAAGGCTAACTCGCCATATTTTTATTGAAAATTTAGGAAGAACGACATCGTATGTAGGAAAATGAAATACTCTATTTCCCTATGAGAGCACTAGAAAGAGGATTGGTTGAGAATAAAAGAGAGAGAAAGAATAAAATAAAATAGAAAAATTAATAGTTACCTTGAGAATAAGGTAAGGGTTGAACCAGACCTCATTGATAGAAGGAAGAATTGGAAAAAGAAAGGCTGACCTCAAATGTGTAAGAATATTTATTATAACAATCATCATAGTGACTATAGGTTTTCTTACTTGTAACCTATTGACCTTAGCAATAATCATCTTGATTTTGATCTTAACAAACATGATTTTGAGCATTTACTATGTTTGTTTAAGTGGGTATAAGCTATATCATGGAAATCAAAATGAAGTTAAGCATGCTTTTGGGCTAAATCAACCTTCGAGATTCCAGGATGATTTTGGAAGTCTTAGACTTTTATAATGAGAAAGTTGTATTCTTAAAATTTTAAGTAGACATCATAAGCTTTCCTAATTGATATTACTTGTCAAAATTAGAATTCATTTGGGTCTGAAAATATTCAGTTAAAATTAGCATGTACAGTTTTCATTTTGATTTGAGTAGCTCTTAGTATTTCAACAATATCTTGAGATACAGATGTCCAATTGAGATTATTCAAACTGATATGGAAAGATAAGACAAATATCTACAACTTTTATGCAGAAAGATAAGGCTGAGTTAATCGTATTCAATGGCTAAAAGTCATGATCTCGAATGGGACCATGCAAGTCCTGACCGAGACCAAAATTGCACCAAATTGAAGAAATCTTCCAAAACATATCCCGAGCTAATGTTATGACTAGGATCAAGGCAGTAATGACTAGGATCAATGCAAACTTTAAATATAACGGCTATAAAGAATATATTTTTTATTATCCCGACCGGGATCAGTGTGATCATGATCGGGACTAGAGAAAATACAGGCTAAAAGTCCAAATTTTATTCAAATGAAGTTTGAATTTTTTGGAAACAAAATTATTATTTCTAATAGCTATAATTGAATCGCTCAATTATAAATACAACCTTTGAAGATCATTTAGAGGTTAAGAAACTTGTTTTTCATTTATACATTCTCAAGCATTCAATTAAGCTCAAAATTCTCTTTAACTCATTCTTGTATTTGGTAAACTCTTGTGAGAGTTTGGTGAGTGATTAGAATAGAAATTCTTATTCTTCTATTTCTGGGTTTAGAAAAAGGGAAGTGGGGTTCTATTCTAAAGGAATTGGTTAAGTGTTTAGCAATAAAAATACTTGGGAATTTGGTTTTAGTGTGATCCTTGAAAATACTTGTGTAAGGTTTGAGTTGAGCCTAAAACTCAAGTTGTAAAAATTAATGTAGGGGAATAGATTGTGGTGATTTAAAATCCTAACTTGGAGATAAGTTAGGTGGAGACGTAGGATTGTTGAGAATCCAAACTCCTTAAATTCTTGTGTTCATCATTTTTCCTTCTCAACATTCTATCATATTGTTTATTTGTTTTTAAGTTTTGATTTTTGTTCGATAGCCCTACTCACCCCACTCTAGGGCATTTTTATTTGGTATCAGAGCTTGAATTCTAGGTACTTCATTGCTAGAATACAAGATCATGAGGGGTGAAAACATCACTTCTCTTAGACCATTCTTTGATGGCAGTGATTATCCTCATTGGAAGTTCAAAATGGAGCCCTATCTTGATTGTGACTCCATCAAACTTTGGGACATTTTCAGAAAAGGTTGGAAATCACCCAAAGCTATAATTGATGGTGTGATTACTGAAATTTCAAGAGATGATTGGAACGCCATTCAACAAGAAGGGAATCACAAAAATAAAAAGGTTATGATCACTCTAGTCTCTTCTATGTCAAGAGAAGAAAGAAGCAAGCTTCAATATTGCACTTCGGCTAAGGAAATGTGGGAAACCGTGGAAAATCATTATGACGAAAATGTTTAAGTAAGAAGAAAGAAGGTTCAACTCCACATGTATGAGTATGAACTCTTCAAGATGAAGCCTCAAGAATCAATCACCAAAATGACAAATCGTCTTAATGCTCTTGTCACCACCCTCAAGAAACTTGGTAAACATTTCATTAAGGAGGAAGTAAACAATAAGATTCTAAGAATCCTACCTAAGAAGAATTGGGAATCTCGAGTTACTTCCAATGAGGAAGCTCAAGATCTTGCCACTCTTTCAACTGATGTACTTATTGGAAAGCTTCTCACCCATGAGCTTATAATAAAGCAAAGAGGTGAAGAGC